>JAULBV010038892.1:0-31738 GCA_032358295.1 Pterothamnion heteromorphum | reverse complement strand
TACAAGCAAGCACGATTTACTCAATTAACAATTCTTGTAAAAAGCACGTTAGGCATTTGAAACTAAATCAATAAGGGATTGATAAAGTATAGACGAACCATTTTTTTAGGACAACCGCTTAGAAATAGTTTCTTCCCTTTTGGCATTGCGCTGACCGACTAAATGTTCGATTGCATCCCATACCGATTGGGATTTGCGTTTTCCATTAAGTGTTTTCCATATCGTCATTCTGGATACATTTAATACGCTGCAAAGGGTACTTATATCTCCATATTCTAATGCTGCACCTATGGCATTAGAACTACAACTGCCTAATGCCTCTTGATTATACACTTCAGGCATTTTAGGCCTTAAGTCTATTGAATCTGGAGTTGATTCAGTTCTTGTACTAGAGTATTTTATATCTCTTATATCTGGAATGTCTGGTTTCCAACCAGGAATAAATTTTATTGACATATATTTCCTTTCTAATTAATATTTTTGTTGTTTTTGTTTGATAGAAACATAAACCTTTTTTAATAAATCTGGGCCTCCATCAATAACAATAGTACTAAGAATACAAAAATATATTGAAGATATGCCTAATACTAAAGACAATATAAAAATCTTAGAACATAAGGCAATAAATAATAATGTTATTGATAATAAAAATGCTGTTATTGAATACATATTAAAATAAATTAGATAAAAGAACTAAGATATAGACTAATAAAACACCATAATATATCTCATTACTCTTCTTTTCTATCCAATTCATTTATACCTCCTTATTAATTTTGGCACTTAAAATTTGCCTATTAACTTCTAATAATTCTTCTTGAGTCATACCTTGCACTAATCCTTGTCTTAACATAACAAGAAGTTTACCTAATTTATTCAATCCAGTAAAATCATTGCCACTTCCCCAATAAAAATCTTTATTAGAGAATTCTACTATATCTTCGTCTTTTGTCGATAATAATAATTCTTTTAAGGATTCGTGAGCTGTAAATTTATAAACAAGTGCATCAAACATTACATTGTCTTTAATAAGATCCCAATCTTTTCTCAATGGTCTTGAAGTATCTCTACCTATTTGGGCTGATTTCTCTGGCCCTTTGGCATCTATGACATCTTGTTCATCTGGATGACCTTCAAATTTCTTAGACTGATAATAATGTTCAGAAGTTTTATAATAAATATCATTAACTGTGAAACCTAATGGGAAGAAATTACTAAATTCTCCCCAAGTATCTCTAAGCCGACAGAATATTACTGACATATTTTTCTCCTTTATGAATTAATTGTATTAGAAAGAGTAATTTTGATAAATTTTGCATATTCTTTTTAAATAATTAATTGTATCTTTATTTTTAATTTGTTTAATCTTTTTGTCAAATAGTTCAATCATAAATTCTTTTGAAAATAATTGGCAAATAATAGTTGTAGATAAAACCAACTTATCAATATTTTCTTTTAAAAACTCTTCAGAAACTATTTGAAATTGTAATATTTTATTTAGGCACATTTTGTCTAAGTGTTTTCTTAGAAAACTTTCTGATAAATTAGAATACATAGAGACTTTGTCAAAGTTAATAGAAGTTATATTTTCTTCTATAAATTCTTCTGTATAATAATATTCTTTTTGTCTTACTATATTATAGAATTTTTTCATATTATCCTTTCAGATTTCAAATCTATTTTTGTGTCAACAAATTGCTTGAGTAAATAATTAATATCATCTTCTCTATTGTCTTTTAAGAAATTATTCTTATCTTGAAAAACATTTATTGAACTATTTTCAAGTTTATTAGAAGATACTAATGATCCTATATAATCTACAAGATGATGAACTTGTTTATTTAATTGAAATATTTGCTTTTGCGAATAATTCCCTTTTCTTTCTATTAATAATCTTAAATGAGGATTGTACTCTTTAACCATCTTTTTAGTATAATATTCTTTTCTATCTACTAATGCTAAAGTTTGACCTACTTGAAAGGCTATTGACTTTAAAACATCTACTGTCAAAATATCTTTCTTTATACCATCGAATTCTATTTCTTTTAAAATATTAATTCTTTCTTGAAAGTTATAAGATAATAAGGCTTTTTTTATCCTTTCTCTATATTGTGATTTTGCAATAAGTGAAAGAATTATTCTCATAGCTCTTACAATTTTTATAGGAATATTTCTTGTTAAAGTTTGCTTTATAGGATTATCTAAATGATTATTTTCCTTATGGTAATGAAAGGTATAATATAAAGCATTATTGACTTCATCAGGTGTGCCTTTATGACAATTAATAATTATTCCTTTATCTGTATCTAATTCGCAGAGGTTTAAATTTAATCCTAATTGATGTTTTGCGATATATGAAATAGATTTACACTCTTCTATATTAGGTAATTTATCAACAAAAATAATGACATCTTTATCTAAACTATCTTCACTGCCAAAAGCATAATTTTGAGAATTAAGAATAATATCTTTATTCATATTATTCTATTTCCCTTAATGTTTCATTATCGCCTAGGCAATATATTTTATCATTTAATAATGTAACACATCTTGACAAGATAGAGTAGTCTTTTGATTGAAATACTTCTTTATTTAAATTACAATGTGTAACTTCATAATTTTTATAGTATTGCTTTGTTTTAGAATCAAAACGATAATGTAAATAATGTTCTTTTAATATATTAGGTAGAATTAAACTAACTACTACACCACACATAAAAAGAACAAAAATTAATTCTATTGTTGTTAAGCCATATGTTTTTTTATTAAGCATATTACTCCTTGTTTGATATTTTAACTATAAGTATAGTATACAAGGGTTCTTGTGATTTAACAACCTTTTTCTTAACTTTATTTAATTTACTTAATGAATAAAATAAATATATTTGAGCTATACAAGAAATAATTATTGCTATTAAGAAGGCAATAGCATCTTCTTTACTCAAAATCTATTTCTCTAGTTTTTGATTTTCTATAAATCTTTGATCTAACTTGGTCTATCCTTGCTATCAATGTTATTTCATAATCAGGCTTGTAAGCAATATATTCTATTAATTCAGGATCTCTTTCTTCTGTTAAAAAAGGGTCATACATTGCTTCTTGAATTGCTGGATATTCTATTAAAAGATCATATAAATATTTCTTATGATTTTCATTCTCTAAGCATTGTTCTAATATAGCTAATCCTAAATAATGAAATTCTAATACCATAGAGCGAATATCTTCATATGAAACACAAAAATAAACAGAACCATCAAAATCTTCTTCATCTGAGACATATATAGGAGCTGCATATTTTTCTAATGTTTCTAAGGCTAAAAGTTTTTCTTCATAGTTGTCTGCATCTAATTTGCAATAAACTAATTTATTTTTTCTTCCACTAATATATTTAGAAAGTAAATTACCCAAAATAACCTCAATTATCCTTACGTTTATATATTTTAAAATCAAAATATTCATATTCTCTCTCTACTTCTTCTATCCATTCTTCTTTATTAATACTAGGAAAGAAGGTATCTGCTTTATCAAATTTCTTTTTTATTTCTGTTGCATATATTTCTTCTGTATAAGGCAGAAATAATTTATATATTTCTTCACCACCAAATATCCAGGCAGTTTTATATTTGAATATTTCAAAAAGATCATAAATGTCTTCTGTATATATTACATTATTATATTTTAAAGTAATTTCTAAATCTTTTGTTTTATCGAAACATCTTGTAATAACATAATTATTCTCTTCATTAAATGGCTTCCCTATAGATTCAAATGTTTTTCTTCCCATAATTAAAGGATAATCATAGACTAAATTTCTCATTCTTTTAAAATCTATTTTATTTTTCCATAAGAGTTGATTTTTATATCCTATAGCCCTGTTCTGGTCATAGGCAACAATAGCTTTGAATGGCATTATTTATTTTCCTTTGGTTTTGAAAAATCTGTAAAGGAATTACAGCCATCTAATTGAAGAGGAGATATTTTTAATTCCTTCTTTAAATCTGTTATAATATTTTGGATATAATTTATGCCTTGTTCCTTATATTCTTTCTTGACTATTTCTTCTTCTAATATTTCTTTGGCAATAGCATTTAATATAGAAACTAATTCTTCTCCTGTAATATACCTATTAGTATCTGAATGTAATATAGGTCGTGTCAAAGCATTAGGCGCTCTTACATTTTTTTCTGAGGATATAGATAATATTCTTCCATCTTCTTTTAATTGAAATAAATAAACTCCATTGGCTATTATTTTTAATTCTTTTGTTTCTGTTAATTTTTCTAACCATCCTAGAATCATTTCTTTTATTTGCCTTTCCATACTATTTGCCTTGATTCTTTCTAGAGTTTAATATGCTTATATAATCTTTTAGTTGAGATTCGCATTTATAAATTTCTCTAAATTTTTGTTCTTCTTTTAATTGAAACTCTGACTCTTTTTTAATATACTCGAAACATTCATCATAATTTAGAAAAGATTTATGCCTATTATGCTTAAAATATAAAATAACGACTTTGTTTTCTATTCTTATCTCGCCAATATTTAATTCTAGTTTCTTTGCTTTTAAGAGAACTTTAATTAGCTTTTGAACTCTTTCTTCTACATCTCTTTCCATATTATGCTTTAAATTCTTTTCCTAATTTAATATATTCATAAAGTTTTTTAGATTTAGCATTGTTAATTCTACATTCTTCTTTTTTCTTTTTAGCTTCTATCTTTTTGAATTCTTTTTCTTTTAAGAAATCTTCTATATTTATTTTTCTAATAGGAACTAATTCATATTCTATAACATTAGAATCTTTAGGATAAATTTTATGATTTAAGGCACTAGAAAGATGGCCTAAAGATTGCCATATCTTTCTAGAAATCTTATTACCATTAGAATCAGCAATTAGACAAACTTTCATATGTTTTACCTTCTTTTATATAGAAATATTCATTTAGTTCTTCTTTAACTATTTTTTTTAAGCATCGCAATTCAATATCATAACTACGACAATTCCATTCAGAACGATAAGACTTTTGTCCTAAAAATTTATGTAAGATTCTCCATCCTTGATATATTTGAAATCTATTTTCTATTTCTTTCTCTCTGGAAACTATTTCTCTATCGAAAATCTTTATTTGAGTGAGGTAGTAGGGTTTAACTTTTGTTATGAAAAAATAATCATTTAGGAATTTATATCTAATTTCATTATACTTATAACTATAACAAGGATAAAAATATTTCTTCTCTTGCTCACTTAACTTATTGAAATCTTTTTGTAACATAGGAGTTAGTTCAGGATTAAGAACTATTATTCTATTCTGTTCATAACTGTAATGCTTAAAATCTCTTTTCTTTGATGTTACTGACTTAGATATTTTATTAAGAAGATTTTGTATAATATTAGCATCATTTCTTCTTTTAATATCTTCTCTTAATACAAAGAATTTTTCCCATCCATGTCGTCTAGGAGGATCTAATTGTATAAAACCTAATCCTCTTGCCTGTTGTCTTAATTCATTATCTTCTTTTTGTAATCTTAAAAAAGATCTTTGAAAAGCTTCTTTATCTTTTCTTTTATTCCATCTTCTATTTTCTTCTTGTAACATATTATTTATCTTCTAATAGTAAATGTGTATTAATAAATTATAACATGCTTTAATGATTATTAATTATTGACTAAATAACCATATCCATTTTTATATTAGGATGATAATCATAATTTTCTACAGCGATATCATTGAATTCTAAATTAAGAATATCATCTAAACTATTTATTTCTTTTTTAATATTAAAACTAGGTAAATGCTCTTTCGGTTCTCTGGCTATTTGTTCTTTAAGGGCATCTAAATGATTCATATAAATATGAGCATCTACTCCTGTATATCCTAAATATCTAGGCTGTAAATCAAACATTTTAGCAATATAATTTGTCAGTAAGGCATATTGAATTATATTCGTTGGTAATCCTAATGCTACATCATTTGATCTCATTAAAAAGAAACAATCTAATGTTGCTAATTTAGGATTTGTTAAAAATTGAACATATAAATGACAAGGTGGCAAAGCCATATAGTCTAATTGTGTTGGGCACCAAAGAGATATTATATTTCTTCTAGACCAAGGATCTTTCTTAATTGTTTCAATTACTTGAGATAATTGATCATATCCTTTTAATCCTTTTGTATCTGGAATTAAAGAATGCTCCCCATTAAAATTTCTATATTGATGAGAATATCCACAACCTAATTCTCCTTCAGGTAAATAATCCAATCCTCTGGAATTTAAAAACTCTTTTGAAGTATTTCCCTTCCAATAATTAACTTTTTTTTCTTCTAATATCTTTGTATTTGTTTGTCCTCTTAAGAAGAACTGCATTTCTTCAAATACGCCTCTATAGAATATTTTTCTAGTAGTTAGTAAAGGGAATCCTTCTCTTAAATCTATTGTTAGAGATTTATTAAAAGAAGAAATAGTATTTACATTAGTTCTATTTTCTTTTTCTTCTCCATAATTAAGAATATCTTGTAAGAGATTTATATATTGCTTATCTAAATTATTCATTATTATTTATCCTTAGTATAAACTACATCCGCAAAAAGGACAGGCATATATTTTGCAATACAATTCTTTCTCTTCATTGACAATAAATTGATATTCTTTTTCATTATGATTATAGACAAATAATTTTTGCTCACTGTTACAGTAATAAGCCATATGATTACAAGGATATGTGGCAGGTGAGATCTTTTCTTCCACTAAAGCTTTTATAAACATGACTTCTTCTTCATCTGGCAATAAACTTTTCATTCCATTTTTTTGAATTACTTGTTTATCTTCAAATACATTCTTAATCTTTTGAGTTTTTAAAGTCTCTGAATTACTTCTTTTAGTCTCTTCATCTTCAAATCTTTTTAACGCATCATCCATCCTTGTATTAGGATTATAATGCGTTAATTTACTTGTAGCATTTGGATTAGAAAAATTTATTCCCATTATTCCTCATATTTTATACAACTTGGATCATCATTTAGCCCGATCTCATATTTTCTTTTTAGACCATTTTCTTTCATAAATGGTAAAAGCTTATTTTCAAAACAAACATGACACATATCTATATTTATATTTCTTTGCTCATCAATTTCCTCTAAATAATTTTCAGTACTACTTAAGGGATATTTACCATGATGAATGTTAATACTATGTCTATTGTTGTCTTTATCTATCCAGCCCTTATAACCTTCTGAATTTCTTCCACATAAATCACATATTGTAGAAATCAATTCTTTTCTCTTATAAAAAGCTGAAGCATATTCAAATTCTATATCTTTATATTCTTGCATATTATTTCTTTAAAATATTAGAAATATTATTTTTGCACTCTTGTAATTCTTTCTTTAACAACTCTTTATCTTCTACATGTTCTATATAGAGAATACCATGTAAATGTTCTATTTCATGTTGAAAGCATTGAGACAACAAACTGTATCCATGATAAAGTTGGGTTTTACCCAATAAATCCATTGCTCTTACTTTTGTGAATGCATAGCGTTTAACAGGCAGAAACATTTCCGGAAAACTTAAGCATCCTTCTTGCACTTCTTGAGCATCTTGAACTTCTATTATTTTAGGATTTATTAAAAATATAGGCTCTTTTTGATAAGAAGGCCCACAGTCAATTACTATTAATTGCTTAGAAACACCAACTTGAGGAGCAGCTAATCCAACTCCACCCTGCTTTCTCATTTCTAATAACATAAATTTTGCCAAATCTAGTATTTCTTGGTCTATCTTATTTATTTCTTTGGCTTTCCGAGTTAGAGAAGAAGCACCGTAATATTTTAATTCATATTTAGGCATTATTTTTTATCTTTTTTATTATGAAATTTATTATAAATATCATTGAATTCATTTGTAGTATTAGAATCTGTAAACCTTGCTGTCTCTTTAATCATTCTGCCACATAGTTTACATATCTTTTCTGTTACTTGAATAGGAGGATAAACTGTCAACATTTTAGCATCTTGAGAAACTATCCACTCATGCTTACAACTTTCTTTTCCTTTTTTAATAATTTCTTTTTGAACATCAATGCTCATTATTTGTCTCCATAAAAATATTAGAATACTTATATAGTTTTTTCTTGTTTTTATATTAAGAGGTTAAATCTTTCTTGCTTAATATAAATGAATCTACTTGATTGTCAATTAAATCTTGAAAAATATAAGAGTATTCATCTTCTGTAATTACTTCTTTAGGTATATTCTTTTCTAGGCAAATTTTAATTTCTTCTATTAAATTAATATCTAAAGGCTTTTCTTCTATTTGTTTTATAGGAGTATTGAAAAAGTTTTTTATTTTTTGTATTATATTCATAAAAATATCCTTTCTTATATTAATATTATATGTTTTGTCTATAATAAATTTTATAAGAAAGGATATTAATTAAGCGTCTATATTGGCATATATAGCATTAGCAGCTATAAACTTCTTTCTTGCCTCTAAATTTGATGGAGTACCACCCATTAAGACTTGGAAAGTAGCTTCGGCCTCAGCAGCATCATTTAAATTAACTTTAAGTAATATTCTTTTATCAGGATCTAAAGTAGTATCCCATAACTGCTGTGGCATCATTTCTCCTAATCCTTTAAATCTTGATAAGGCATATCCATCATTGCCATGAATAGCTTTGTACTCTTCTAAAGCTCTGTCATTTAAAAGATATTGCGACTTTTTATTCTTCTCGACCTTATATAAAGGTGGTTGAGCTATGTAAATGTATCCTTTCTCTATTAATTCTCTTGCGAATCTATAGAGAAAGGTCAACAGTAGGATCCTTATATGGCCGCCGTCTGCGTCGGAATCGCACATAATTATGATTCTACTGTATCTAATAGCACTAAAATCAAAATTGCGTTCATATATGTCTTTGGATAATTTATTATTGTCGTCTTCACTTGTGGCTTTTAAAATACCTAGCGAAAGTAAAAGAGATTTTATTTCTTCATTTTCATAAATTTTGTTATCTTTGGCTTTTTCTATATTAAGAATCTTCCCTTTTAAAGGAAGAACAGCTTGGCTTTCTCTATTTCTGCCTTGCCTTGCTGAATTGTGAACAAATATACCAGCAGCCAAAGCAAAATTATGTGTATTCGGAACCTCTATATCATAAACGTCCTTATATTCATTTATAAACTCAACTTTAACTACAGAGTGATTAAATGTATATAAGTTAGAGTTGACAAGGTCTTCTTTAGTTAAAATGGTATTATACTCTTCAAAATATGTCATTAATTTTAAAATAGTCGAAATAGTATAATATAGTCTTGAATTTTTTTCTTTTGCAACTACTGGATATTTTTCTATACCGACTTCGTTCATTAATTCTAATGCTCTTAATATTTTATTTTTTTGTCTTATTTTTTTATATTTCAAAACATTCTCTTCTGTGAATTGAGCCTTTCGCTTAAGTAGTTGATTAGCTCTATATTCCGGATCTTTCCATTTATCAGACGTTGCTTTACGCTTATCTTCTAGAATTTCAGGGTGATCTTTATTATATTGCTTTACTAAAGCACTTCTTTCTTGACGTTTGTCATCTGTCCAATGTTTTTCAGCAGCAACTCTCCTTATTTCTTTTTGTTCAGGATCTGCCATTTGCTTTTTAGTATTATCAGACATTAATTTTCTATATTCTTCATTCTCCCATTGTTTTAGAGTAGTTTGTCTATATTTTTCTCTATTTTCTAGATTTTCAAAATATTTTAATTGTCTATCTCTGTAAAAAGCCTTAAACTCTTCTGATTCTCTAATTGCGCCTCTGTTAACATGAAGAGCTAAATGATCTTTTCTAGTTAATCTAATAATATTATTAGGCGAATTGTTAAAAACATCTTCATCAATATGGTGACGATGATTTGGGTAATCTGGAATAACAGAATAAATATTATTCTTTAAATTCCATCTATCTGCTGCGTGATAAACTAATTCTTTCTGACCATTAGGATGTAAAATAACATCGTCAAATCTTTGTTTAACTATAGAAGGATCAAATTTCATAATGTATTCTGATGTAATATATCTTTCTATATATAGAGGCATCAACGAATCGCCTGATTTTAATTGCTCTGCTGGAATATATGTACCATCTCTTAACATATATGGATGATCTCTGGTACAGATTAATTCTTCATTATTATCTAAAGTTATTTTAACTAATTCATTAGTATTTTTTGTTTTCCAACAATTTGCTATCTTCTCTATATCAATTTTATTAGTAGAATGATTATATGTGTAAACAAAATTTTCTTTACCTTGAGCATATTCTTTTTCTAACTCTATAAATGATAATTTCCTTCCATCAGCAAGTAAGACTTCAGTTTCTCCTGCGTGACATCCTCCGGCTGATTGGCCCTCGACAATAAAGATCTCTCTATCAGCTACATTTTTATTTGTACAGTCAGTTAACTTGCCTGGCAATAAAGAACTTGCCAATAAACCTGTATCACCTAAAAGGGTAGATTTTTGCCTAGATAATTCTTTTGCTTCTCTTGATGCTAATCTTGCTTGAGCTGCATCAACTATCTTTAGCATTATTTTTCTTGCTATTGGCAAATTATCACCAAAATATTTTAATAATGCTTTAGATGTTATGTCATCTATTTTATTCTTAATCTTAGAGTTTGTGAGTTTAGATTTTGTTTGCCCTTCAAACTCTGGATCAGTCATTTTTACACTAATTATAGCGACTAATCCTTCTTTAATATCATCAGCAACTATTTCTGTTTCTAATTTCTTTTTTAATCCCTTTTCTGTCTCTGGATTGTCTAGTAACATTTTAGGAATTTGAGTTCTAAATAATTTAGAAAGAGCATTTTTAAACCCTACAACATGAGTTCCTCCATCAATAGTATAAATATTATTAGCAAAACCTAATATTGTTTCATCATATTGAATATTATATTGAAGAGCAATATCTACGATTAGATTTTTTGCATTCTTTTTATCTACTTCTGATTCACTAATAGATATTATAGGATGAATAGGTTTTTTGCCTGTTGTTAAAAAATCAACATAAGAAGCTACTCCACCTTCATAGTGATAAACTTCTGATTTATTAGTTTGCTTATCAATTAATTCAATTTTTAATCCTTTATTAAGGAAAGCCATTTCTCTTAATCTTTTTTGTAGGATATCAAATTTATATTCTGTAGTATCTAAGAAAATTGTTTTATCGGGTAAAAATTGTATTGTCGTTCCTATTCTATCTATGTTCTTAGTTAAAGGCTGTGATTTTATATCAGAAATTGCAATACCTTTCATATATTTTTGATAATAAAGATTACCATTTCTATAAACTTTAGCAATACACCATTCTGATAAAGCATTGACTACAGAAACACCTACTCCATGTAATCCTCCTGACATAGAATAACCACCTTCTCCGAATTTACCACCAGCACCAAGAGTAGTCATAACTGTCTCCAATGTTGATTTTTTAGTTTTAGGATGAACTTCTATTGGAATACCTCTACCAAAATCTTGAACTGTAACTGATCCATCTATTTCTAGAGTGATAATTATTCTCTTACCATGCCCGGCTAAATGTTCGTCTACAGAGTTATCTAAAACTTCATAAACTAAATGATGCAAACCTACCTCGGATGTACTACCTATGTACATTCCTGGGCGCCGCCGAACGTGTTCAACTCCCTCAAGAACCTGTATTTGGCTAGCCCCGTAAGGATTATTAATTTTATTTTCTTCTTCCATTTATTCCCTTTCAATAATAACTATATACATACTATTATATTAACACAAAAAAGGTAAAAATACAATAATGGATAAAGTAATTATAAAAAAATGTTTGAATAATAAGTTATATTTGAATACAGAAGATAGAAATATAATGTTAAATTTATTAAATATTTCTAAAAAAATTTATAATTTATCTATAGAGTTAGGAGAAAAACACTTTGAGGAACATAAAAAATATTTAAGCCATTTTGAAATAATGAAAATAATTTGTCGCATGAAATACGAAACAGGAAATGAATGGATTGATTTACTTTTATCTAAATGCACACAAAATACAATTAATTCTTATGCTAAAGCCTTTAAGTCTTATTTCGCACTTAAACAAAAATATATGGTGAAAGGAAATAAATATCCTCATGATATAAGAAAACCTAAATTATTAAACCAAGAATATTTTACTTTAACTTACTCTAATCAATCATTTTTTGTTTTTGATAACAAAATAAGACTAGGTATGTCTAGATTTTATAAAAAATTAAATCCTTACAATACTTTTATAGAAATACCATATCCTGAATATTTACGAAAAGACAATATTGAAATAAAAGAAATAAGAGTAGTTATTAAATACCAAACAAATGAATTATGCACTCATTACATTTATGATGAAACAGTTGATGTCTGTAAAGATATGAATTTAAATACTCTAAGTATAGATTTAGGCATTAAGAATTTTTTATCAGTTTTCTCATATTCTAAAACAAATATAAGTTCTTTCATAATTAGAGGTAATAATATGAAAGAGGCGAATTGGAAATGTAATTATTCTTTAAAAAATAAATCTATTAACAAACTAACTAAGGCAGAAATATATGGAAAAAGAAATAATAAAGTAAATCATTTCTTACACCAATACATAAATATGCTTCTAATTCATTGCAAAAAAAATAACATTAAAAATATAGTAATAGGATATAATAAAGGCTGGAGAAAAAGATTAGGTATTTGTTCTAATAAAACATTTAATATTAAATTTCAATATATTCCTTATGGATATTTTATTCACTTATTAGAAACTAAATCTAAAGAATTCAATATTAATGTTGAAACAATAACAGAAGAATTCACTTCTATTTGTTCTTCTATAGATTTAGAAAATATTGAAAAACAAATAATATATAAAGGTAAAAGAGTTAAACGAGGATTGTTTAAAACCTCTGAAGCTAAGTATATTAACTCTGACATAAATGGGGCCTTGAATATATTAAGAAAGTACAAAAATTACTCAGTAGATCAAGAAATAAAAAGCGATAAACAACAATATATGAACGCACTATCTAATCCTAAAATAATTGATTAGAGTGATACTTTGCCTGTAATAGGCTTTGTATCAAGGCTACAACAAATTAGCCGCTGGTTAAACAGAAAGATTTGAATTCATTTTGTATCCCAGGACGGCAATATAGAATTCGTCCTTTTTTTAATGTCTTATGCTCAACACCCTCTAGAACTTGAATTTGTTCTGCTCCATAATCATTTTGAACTTTGTCTTTTTGTTCCAAATTATGATCTCCTTTTAAAAATATTTATTTACTATTATCAATTTATTATAACATGAGTAGTAAACATAAAATGTTAAGAATTATTACTTAGAATATTTAGGCATAAAATATAAAGATCATAATACTTCTCATATACCTTTCTTTCAGTTTCATCTTCAGGATTCCATATTGAAGGGATTAAAGAATGGTTACTTAATAACATTCTTTCTTTCATTTTTGTTTCAAAATTAAATAATATAAATTCTATTCTACTATTATCGAATATTATTTCTATAGAGAATAGAATGTGGTCTTCTGTATTAAGAAAATATAAAATACCAGAGACTAATTCTTGTTCATACTCTTCTATAATAACATTTAACTTTTTCATTTAATTAAGACAATGGCCATTCATTAGACATATCTGAAATATTTCTCCAATTAGTATTATGATCAGAAAGTAATATTTCTAATTCTTCTTTAGATTTATATTGAGAGCAAAAATACCAACTTGCCATATCTGTATCAGAAATATTTAATTTTTGATTAAATAAGTATTCAAGTCTATTAATCATTTTTATAGTAGGATTAGATTTCATAATGTCTTCTAATTCTGTATATTCCGAATCATAAATATCTAATATTTTAGCCATTTCTTGTATAGAGTAAAATCTTTCTATTCTAGCTTCTCTTAAATTTAAAGCAATAGTAGCATTATCATGTGGTCGAATATAAAATGTATCTTGTTCATGAACTACTTGAGGTTTAAATAATGGTTCTCCTTTTTCTATATTTTCATTTAATAAAAAGGTTAAAGAATCTCTTGCATCTTCTAATACATCTGTTAAAGTAGAGTTAATTATATCATTCTCATATGTTCCTACTATTTCAGCTATATACTTTCTTATATTCTTATTGAATGTTATATTAACTGGATAAAAATATTTCATATTAATCCTTTCTAATCATATTTTTTATATAATTTATTTCATTTAGTTCAAATTCATAAAAGAATTGTAAAATATTATTATTAGAATAATCTTTATTTTCTAATTCTTTTATTATTCCATTATCTAATAGAATATATTTATGTTTCATATTATAAGTTTTTAAAATCGTAATAATTGTAATATAATTTATTTCTTTAAAAATAAATAGTACTTGAATTGATTATGTTAAGAATATTAATTAAAATTTTATATAAGAATATTTAATTGTTTTCTTATATAGAAAAATATTAGATAGTAAAGAAGAAACTATAATTGATTTTATATAATTAATATTCTTGTAGTATTAGAAGTTAAAAATAATATTTAATTAAGAATATAATTATTAAAAGAAATAATAATATATTTAATATATGTTTTATATGTTAAGTAAGTATATTAATATATTATAACAACTCATTATATTTTGTATTTCTTATCAATAATGAAAAGTTTAATAATAGTCTTTATATTCCATATATATTTAACTAACTTCTATACAAGAGTGGATACATTAAACACTTATGAAATGAATTATGATGTCAATAGAGATAAGAAGTTAAATGGATATGATTGGTTAGTTTATTCTAATAATCAAAAATTAGAAATAGTTAATAATTATATTTCAGTATCAGAGTATAAAGATTTAGCCTATTCAGATAAATATAAGGCTAATGTTAGAATAATAGCATATGTTAATAAGTTTTATAAGTCAAGTAATAATTTAAATTTAGAAGTTAATTTAAAGGATATATTCTATCTATTGTTTGAGTAGTAATTATCCTTAAGATTAAGAAACAACTATTTATATCCATTATAAATTTGGAAATAATTAAATGAAGAAAGTAAAAATAATTTCTAAGATTCAAAATGAATTAAATAGTATTCATAAAGATCAAGAAATAAATATAGAAGAAAAAGTAGATAATGATCCAGTTATAGAAAAATATAAAGCTGGTGCCGAGTTTACTGAGAATAAAGTTAAGATTCTTAGACCAGTTAACCAAGGCGGAGTTACATTTCAAAGAAATTATTGGGTTTCAATGAAAGATGTTAAACCCACTGATAAAATTGTAGAAGGCGGGGCTAAAGGTGTCTCTGGTTCAAATGGTGATAGTGGAGCTTCTAATCCTCAAAGCATGTATTTAGGCACAGATAATAGAGAATTAAAAGAAGATACTACAGCAGCTTCAGTTAGAGAAAATGCCAAAAATTTTGTAAATGCTATATTTCAAAAAATGGCTATAGAACCTTTTGATGAATCTATTCCAACAAGCAGTGCTGATCAAATTAAGAAATTAGCTTTAGTTGAACAAAAATTAAGAGATCCTAAAATTGATGATATAATCAAAGAGCAATTGGTCCAATTGAAACAAGAAATAAAAAATGGTATTAGTTCATTCTTTAACAATGCTAATAAAATTAATGATGTTATTCCTTATATTAAAGAAGCTATATTGAAATTACATAATCAAGATCCTAATAAAAATAGCAATAATCATTCTCCAATAGATAATTATCTGCCTTTATGGTTAAGAACAAGTATTGATGTGAGACATAACTCTAAATTAACAAAACCAGAATATAATTTCAATACAAATAAATTAGAAGTACCTGACAATGTTTCCATTACTCAAGAACATTATAACAATAGTGTTGGACATAAAATAGAAGATTCTAATAAAGAAATACTTTCTGTTAATAAAAAATTTATTCAAGATAGAAATTTAGAATTTGGTTTAAGAGGTCAAAACTTAATAGACTTCGATAAAGATTCTAATATTAATAATGGATTACCTATGCGTGTTGATAATTTATCTAAAGTATATCCTAATGTAGGTTACGGGGAAGAAAAGGGTTGGAGTTTAGATTATATAGATCCTAATATTGGTAAATATTATGACAATTTAGAGCATACAAATTTACTTTCTAATGGTCTTCAACTGTTTATGAAAGATTCTGCATTTCGTGTACTTTACATATTGGATAAACCTTATGCGGAATTACTAATTGGGATTTTGCTTTCTAATACAGCTAGTGAAGGAGAAGTATAATATGAAAGTTTATTTAGATGCAAAGAAATATTTTGATTTCACATTAGATAATTGGAATAAAGTTCAATCTGATTTTGAGTTAGAAGAATTAAGAAACTTGTTCGTAGAATTTGTATGTGTTATAGGAGAATTACCCATTTATGATCCCAATACTGGAAAGTATAATATGGTTTCTGTATTAGAGAATGAATATGTTTTTAATCAGACTGTTAGATTTTTCTGTCTGCATTTAAATTTACCATTAGAGTTGCCAGTTTATATGTCAAAAACAAAATCTGAGCCTGTTAAAATAGAATTACCCAAGAATATAAAAATTAAAAAGAAGAAATAAAGAATAAAAAAGAGAGTGATCAGCTCTCTTAATTTTTTAGTTTAGAATACTAAAGTGAATCTATTTGTTGCAGAACCTGAATTGATCATCTGATTTGTTCCACTTAATACAGGAACAGCTCCACCATGGGTGTGAGTATTAACTTTATCAATAACTTGGTGCAAAGCGCCTAAGATCTTTCTGATTCCATCACCAGGGATGTCATCAATTATTTTTATAGCCATAATATTGAACTCCTAATTGTAATATTACATTCATTCTTGTTGTTTTGTGAATTAGCAACAACCAATCATTAAAAATTAGAATCAAAGAATTTTTCTTGATTCTTTTCTAACCTATTATAAGTTATTTCACTACCGTCTTTATTCAAATAATTTTTAGACCAATTATTAGATTTAGAATACCTCCTAAACTTTTTAATCTTTTCTTTCTCTATATCTTCTTGAAAGAAATTAGTTAATTGAAGTAAAATATCAATTTGGATATTTATTTCTTCTATCCTGTAATTTAATATTTCTTTTATATAAATTCTTCTCTTGTTGAATTGAAGTTGATAAAATAAAATTTCATATTCTAAGTATTTTATTAATTCATCATCTGTTAATTTTTCATAAAATATAGAATTAAAGAAGTTATTTATGTATGAATTTATTTCATCTTCTGTGGTAGGGTAAGGCAATTTTTCCTCTAAATCAATTGTCTGTCTTCTACCTAATTTTTTCTCTAATAGTCGAAAGAATAAATATCTGCTAAAAATATGTCTTATTGTATCTAAATCTTTTTTGTCTATGTTATAGGGCTTATCATCTATTGAAATAAGTAAAGATTCATTAACATTTATTTGATTATTATCTTCTGGTTGATAAGACATTTCTTGTTTATTAAGAGTTTTAATAATGTCCATATGTTTCTCCTATTATTTTTATGTTATAATATTATTATGCTCCTTAAGTATAAATTAATACAAGGAAAATAAAATGACTGACAATATAAGATTTGTTCACTGTGCTGATTTACACTGTGGACTTACTTCTTATTCTAAAGAAAATGAAATAAGATTAATAG
Source organism: Pterothamnion heteromorphum (assembly GCA_032358295.1). NCBI lineage: Eukaryota > Rhodophyta > Florideophyceae > Ceramiales > Ceramiaceae > Pterothamnion > Pterothamnion heteromorphum. The sequence goes on along the minus strand of JAULBV010038892.1, from coordinate 14,018 downwards.
ATTGGCAAAATGCTTTTTATAATATGATAGAATATGTGAAAAGCAATAATATCCCTTATGTTTTTATATGCGGAGATCTTTTTCATCAAAATATCCCTTCTATAGAAGCATTAGTTGTTGCGAATCAATGTTTATTTCAATTATCTCAAGTTTGTCAATATATATTTTTAGTAGCTGGGAATCATGACATAAATTCCATTTCTAAGAAAAGACATATTCTTCAGTCAATAACATTGAAGAATATCATATTGTTAGATGAAACTAAATTATATTCTAATGAAGAATGGCCTTTTAATGTTATCCATTATCATTATTTAAATGTTGACAAATCTATAGAATCTTTAAATGATAAGCCTAATATTGTCACATTTCATGGAACTGTTTCAGGAGCAAAAGATGATTTAGGAAACTATGCTGGTGAGCCACATATTACATTAGACAAATTGATATCTTCTAATCCCTTATATGTGGCATTAGGTCATATTCATAAAAGGCAATTAATTGATTGCCATAAATATGCTAATATAAGTACAAATATTCCAATAGCTTATCCAGGTAGTTTTATTCAAACATCTTTTTCAGAAAGAGGAAACAATAAAGGCTTTTCTGATGTGTTTATAGATTCTAATAATGTTAATATAGAATTTGTTAAAAATCCTTACATAGAATATATAGTTATAGATTCTTTAATTAATTTAACTAAAGAAAACATAAAAGATAAAATTGTAAGAATAGATATTCCTATGACAATAAATTTAAAAGAAATATATAAAGATGTTTTAAAAACAGCTTCATTTGTCACATATAATGCCGTTAAAGATATTGAAATATTATCAGATAACATTAATGAAGCTAATAAACAAACAATTAAATTTGAAGAGTTGGATATAGCCTTTCTAATAAAATCTAAACTAACTCTTCCTGAACAAGAATTACTAAAATCATTAATGGGGTAATAATGGACAAATATTATATTCGTAACAGCTTTTTAATTCAAGATCTTCGTATAGAATGGGAAGGTAAAATTAAAAGATTCAATGACAAATTCCATCCTTTAGTAGAAGAAGATTTAGAATATTTATCAACAGAATTAACAAAATTAGTAGACAAGATATGTCCAATAAAAATAACTATTAGTGTCGATAGTCTTGAACAAATAGCAGAACTACTTGGTATCAAATTTTACTTAAAATTAAAAGAAGATGGCAATATAGAATTTGATTTTCAACCAATCTTACATTGCCTTGGTAAAGATTTAAGACAATATCAATATGCTGGAGTTATAGATTAACACCCTTACTTCCTAAAAGATTTTGAATATTATTTATATTCTTTCTATATTCTACAACATTGAAATCAAAATTAGATTCTAAACTTTCTGCTATTCCAGTGAGATTGTTCTTTTCTAATGTTAAATCAATCTCTGTGAATTTTTCCTCTAAGAAAGATAATGTTTCTAATAGTGCTTTCATTTTCACATGATGTTTAGAAAAAGATCCATCATCTTTAGTTGTGAAATCTTTGTAATGATTCTGCATCCATACAGCTAATTCTTTAAAAGAATCTGATTTGTATTTCATAGAAAGTAGAAGCATCTTATCTCCATTGTCTGCAAATGATAATTTGGATAGATCGCTACTTTTACTTAAACACATAAAGCCTCCTAATAATATAAATTTAAAAATCTAATTAATACTTTTATTATAATACAAATATTAGGATAATACAATTAATTATTAACACAATAATATTAAGTTTTATATACTTTGGATTCCTATCTGTATTCTATAATATTTATTAAAGTAAGTTTATACTTATAAATATGTTTAATATAATTACAATAAGAATGTCATATGAATAATAGTAAAATATAATAATCAAAATAATAATTTATACAATAAAAATAAAGGATGATATGCTTCTTAATTCAATAAAATTAAAGAATTTTATTTCCTGTGAAAATGTTGAAATAAATATTCCACAAGGGTTAACTGGGATATTTGGTTCAAATGGTTCTGGCAAGTCAACAATTTTTAGAGATGGAATATATTATGCCTTATATGGTCAAACATTAAGAGTTAAATCCGCTAAAGATTATATTAAAAATAAACAGAAAGAATTTGAAATACAATTAGATTTTTCTTTAATGGAAGATAATTATTCTGTTAATAGATTTTTTAATAAAAGAAATTTTAAAGAAGTTAATTTCTTTATTAATGGGGAGAAAGAAAATTCCTTAAAGACAGATATTCAAAAATATATTAATGAGGTAATTGGTTTAGATTCTTATTTATATACCTGCACTACTCTTATAACACCAGAATCTAAATCTATATTAGAAATGTCTAATCCTGACAGAAAGGCCTTCTTTTATAAATTACTTCAATTACATGAATTTAATAAATTTTATGAATTAGCCAATAAAAAAAATAATGAATTAGAAAAAAGACAAAATATATTAGAATATAGTCTTGTTCAAGATCAAAAAAAGATATTAGAATATGAAACAGAACTTAGAAGAATTCTAAATGATAAAGAAGAAATAGAAAATATATTAAATAATGAACAGGAAATAATTAAACTAAGAGAAGCAAAAACCCTTATAGCTTATTTACAAAAAGACTATAATAAATATGAAAATGAATTGAATATAATTAAGAACAATTTATCTAATTATTACACTTTAGAAGAAATAGAAGCCATAAAAGATATTAAAGGCAATAAGGATATTATCCATAATGATATTTCTACTCTTAATGGTCAAATAAAAAATTATGAAACTACTCATACTAAATTTAAAAAATTGCTATTATCAACAGAGAAGCTAGAAAATCATGAATGTCCAACATGCGAACAAAATTTAGATATTGATTCTATAAGATCTATGCTTGTTAAATTAGAAGGATATATAAAAGAACTTTCTGAGAATTTAGAGCATTTAAAAAGGAAAGAACATAAAATTAATTTATGTGAAAAACTTTTAGATGCCAAAAAGAAATTTAATGAATCAAAAGACAAATTAGAGAAAGTAAATTCTAATAATTCTGATAACTCTAAATATGACATTAATGCTGTTGTTCAAGCTAAAAATTCTAAAAATAAAATTAAAGATTTAGAAAAAAATATTGAAAATCTAAAAAAGCAAAAAGATAAGAACAATATAGAGTTTTCCGATAATAAAATTATTCAAACACAATTAGAACACATTATTGATTTTGCTATCAATACACCTGAACAAATCATTGAACAAGTATTTAAAAGTTTAATTATTAAGGCAAATGAATTACTTAATCTTATTCTTAATTCTAATTTATTAGATCCTGAAGACATTCAAAACTCTTGTCTAATTTATGCCAAAGCTTCTACAGGCGAAAAATTTAAGATGAACTTGATTTTAAGAATAGCACTCAACATAATATTATCTGATTTATTAAAGAAAAAACCTATAGAGCTTCTAATATGTGATGAAGGCGGTATAGGCACTTTAGATGATAATATAGCACTTGAAATAACTAATATTTTATCAACATTAATAAGCTCTGGTATTCTTAAACAAATAATTCTGATCACCCACAAACTAGAATTATTGGACTATTGCGACAATACGTTTAATGTCGATAAAATCAATGAATCTACAAAAGTAATTAGAATAACTTAATTTATTTCTTGCAAATAATTAATTGATTAGGCTGATGATTATGCACAATACAATAATTAGGTGATGAAGAAATTAAATCAATGTCTTTAAAAATATTATGAAAAGGATGAATATGTATTGTTTCAGTTAGTATATTATAAATAAAAAATCTTCCATTTATAGCAAGAGATATCTCATTCTTATTATACATATCAAAACAATGTGAAGAATAAATCCATTCTTGTTTTAAAAACAACCATAATCTATTCACATTTATTAATTCTTTCTTTAGAGCAATAATGTTAAATCGAATTAAATGATCATTAGAAGATAATATATAAATATATGGATACAAATAAGTAGTAAAATGCTCATAATACATTTTCTTTGATATTTTTAAAGTTTGATTGTGCTCAGCAAATTTATGAATATAATATCCTTTAGAAGTGGTTAAAAATATAGGATAAGTTTTATTTTCTATAGACTGCATAGTATAAATATCTTCACAATGGAAATTAGAATTAAAATACTTTTCATAAGCTTTACATGCCATAGAAAAACTATCATAACTGCAAATTAAAGATAAATCCTCCTCTCCAAATTCTTTAGGATAATAAACACTCCTAACCTTTCTTCTTAAAATCATAAATAGTTTAGAATTTATATACTCATAATCTATTATTCTTTGTGTAGGAAAATTCTTATAAGACATTACATATTGAAATTTATCATTTGTTAAAGAATAAACTGTCAACTTGTTAGTAGAATGACAAAATAACAAGTTTTCTTTAACATAATATTGAATATTATTTCTTTTTGTTTTTGTCTTAATAGAATATTTTAACTCAAATGTTCTCAAGTCATATATTTCAAATAATGTGTTTCTATATCCTACTAATAAGAAGTTATAATCATTAGAGAAATTTATAGAATTTATTCGACTTTTTAAATTTAATACATGTGTTTCTTTCATATTATTACCTAATAATTAAATCTTTTATTTATTATATATGGCTTTTAATAAATAAACAACTTAATAATATTAGAAGGGAGGATGATAAATAATGACAAATGGTTTTCCAAGAGATATATCAGAAGATCCTATTCATAATCCTCAATATTACAAACAAAGTTTCATAATAGATATTGACGAATTAGGATTTGATGTTTCTGCTAATAAATTATTTGCTCAAGAAATTCTTAATGGTGTAATTGATTGGGTTTTTCAATATACTGGATTAGATACTCAATATGAAAGAAGAGAATATTTAGACGGTACAGGCAATAAGCAATTAATGGTAGGGCATTATCCTTGTCAACAATTATTAGATATTCAAGTTAATGCTAATGTACAAGATTGGATAGATATTACTCCTTATGTTGTTCTTTTAGAACAAGGCACATTATTTTTATCTCCAACTTATTTTACTTTCTGTTTTCCTATGGGAGATAAAAATATAAGAGTTAGATACATAGCTGGATTAGTAAGAATACCGCCATTAATTAGAATGACAATAATAGAATTAGCTCAATTGCTTTTTATTAAACATGGTATAATAGGAGCTTTGGCATTAGCAGAGAATCCAGCTATTGCAGCTAGTAATGCAGCTCAAGCAGCCTTAAGTACAGATTCTACAAAAGGCATAAAACAAGTAACTATTAAATCCTTATCTGTTACTTTCGCAGATGATAAAAGAACATTCTCTGAAATGCTACAAAGAGGAGATGTTAGAAAAGGAGCTATATTAGCTTTAATGGATGACTTATTGAAAGAACACAATTCTTTACTTGCAAGACTTAATATGATCTCTAAAGTTTATTGTTAATATTTTTGGCTCAACTAATCATTGAGCCTTTCTTCTATGTATATAAAGATTCATCTATATGAAAAACAATATCTAAAGCATCAGAACCTAAATTTGTTCCAGATATTAAACCATTACTACCGCTATATAAAAATGCTGGCCAGATATAAGAACTACCTGATTGAGACGATATCTCAATTTGTTCAATTGGTGCATATCTAACTGCTAGCATCCTAGTAACTTCTACAGTGAAAGAAAACATATTCTCATATAAATCTCCTTCATGTTGGTAAGAATCAAATTCTAAATCTTTAATTCTATATCCTGTCCATTTAGTAGGATCGTAATATAAGTAAGTTAGAGTTTCTTCATCATAATCTGGTTCTGTTACTAATGCTTCTCCTTGCATACCAATTCTTACATTAGCAGAAAAGAAGTGAGTTATTTCATCTAATATATGTTCAGATTTATTTTCATCTACTGTGAATGTATTTATTTCTATATCTATTTCTGTTCTAGAATAATTATAATAAATATATTCTCCAAATTGAACAATAGGCTCCCAAGGCCCTTCTCTATGAGGCATATCCATTCTTTTTCCAGTTGTAGCTACGACAACAATATTAGCAGGATTAGTAGGAGCAGTTAATTTAATTCTTAATTTATCCAATAAAGGAAATCTAGTTAACGCTCCTGTTATTGGTATTTCTTTATCGGCAGTAAAATCTCTTAATGCACTCATAAAATGTGTTAGAATTAGAGTTTTTAAATTTTTACCTGACATTATTTGGCCTCTTTTTTAGCTTCTTTTGCTTGATCTAAAATACTTTTAATTCTATCCCAACTTTTATCATGACCACCATGTCTTTTATTGTGTCCTTTAGATCTCGATTTAGGGCTTTGCCCTCTAGACATAGCAGAGCTTGCCTTTAAAGAACTTTTACCAACTATTCTCTTTGCTTTTGCTTTTGCATTGGCAACTTCTCTAGCAGTTGAATCTCTACCATTATTTAAAATATCTTGTAGAATATTTTCAAAAAACACCTTAGCAGCAGTTTTTACATATAGCCTTACATCTCTTTCTATATCTCTAAAAAAGAAAGAACCAGGAATTTTTCTTCTTTTTGATTCATCTTTATTTCGAGTAGTAAAACCTACTTCTTTATATAAGAAACTATGACCTAATTTATCTTCCTCTGATAATGAACCTGAAGTGCCTCTTTCATAAGGAGCGTATGGAGGAGTTCCCATAAAGATTTGATGTCTTTGTTGTTTTAAATTAGCAATTAAATAATCTCTTATCTTACCAGTTCTAAAAAATGCTCTTAACTCATATGCTTCTTTAATTGATTCTCTTAATAGAGTTAAAAATTTAGTTTCTGCTAATTGTATTTTCTTACCTTGAACAAATGTTCTCAATTCTTTATTGAAATCAGTTATCCTTATATTTCTATTACCAGGACTATACATTTAAGAACTCCTTTTCAATTAGTTGTTAGACTAGAAAGGATATATTATATTTATATACATTAAAAAATTAGAATATGATTTTATCAACAATAGGAGATTTAAAAATGTTAGACCATCCAAATAAAAGAACACAAATAAGCGAAACTGAAGAACAAGTTAAGAAAGTTATGAATGAATTAAAAACTGCCTTAAATATAAATACTACCTCCAAAACATCAATAAACCCATTAGTTGAAAATTATTGTCCCAATATTCTAAAACAGCTAAAAGAGTTATATCCGAATGATACTTTTGAACATGTACAGAAATTATTACAAATTGATGCCGATAAAACTGTAGAAGATTTAGCTAATGTAAAACCAAGAAGAAAATTAAATGAAGAAGAAATAAAAAAATATTCACAACCAAGTGAAGAATCAATTGAGAAACCAGTAGATGTTAGGAATTTTATTTCATCTAGTAAAAAAATGGTTGCTGATTGTATTGCCTTAATGGGCAAAAAATCACATGACTACGCCTCTAATCAAAATAGATATAGTAATTTTGAATACGCTGCTCAAGCTGCTGGTATCAAACCTGAACAGGCTATCTTATCTCTAATAGGTATTAAGGTTGCTAGGCTTACTCAATTAGTCTCAGCAGGTAAAACACCCGAAAATGAAAGTGTAGAAGATACAATGAAAGACTTAATTAATTATACTCTTATCTTATCTGGATACTTACAAGGTCTTCAATAAATAATTAGAATATTTAGTAGCTGCGAAAATTTCGCAGCTTTCTTTTTTTTTTAAAAAAATAAAATATGAGTAGAGAACAAACAAGAAAAGAATTTATATTATTTATGCAAATTAAAGAACAATATTTAAGAAATCTTAAGAAGGAATATAAATATCTTCAATCAATTATTCAAAAGTTAAACAATAATTTAGCAAAAGATCAATTAAGTTATATACAAAAACTTATTCTATTAACTACAGAAGAAATATATAATATGAATTTAACATTGCAAGAATATAAGTCTTATCTTAAAATATTAGAATAGATCTGTAAATACTTTAACTCTTCATCTCTATATCTTATATTCTCTAAATTATAAATAATATTATTAATCATGAAACCCGAATCAGATTCGGCTCTTTCTATATAATGCACTTCTAATAAATTAGGTTTTATATAACCCATATCATGTAAGAGAACATTATCAATTAAGAAAGCTCTTATTTTTGTACTTTCAGGTGGATCTATTCCTAATTGCTTATCTATAAAATAAATTGTAGGGCAATTAATTATATTTTTCATTAAGGCTTTCTATCATATATTCAAATAATACTCTTGACTTTATATCTAAACTATTAATCAATGTTATATTATCTCTTAAACCATCTTTTATAAAGCAGACACCATAATCTTCTATATCTTTTCTATCTTCATAATTAAAAACCTGAACTAATTGTACATTACCTTTTCTGGAAGTAAAGAAGTTATTGACGTTAAGAAAACAATTATATTCATCTGAAATAAATTCTCCTCGACTATCTATCACGACTTCAAGTTTGATTATTTCTTTCATTAGACATTATTTTCCATAAATATTTTAGAATATATCCTAATTTGTTATCTTCTTCATACTCTATAAATATTCTAACATTCTTTCCATCTAGAATACAAAAACTTGTATAAAACTTTTCAATATACTCTAATCTTAATAAATCATAACCCGCATAACCTATTTCTCCTTTTCTTATTAGAAGATTATCCATATAATAAACATCTAATAAACTCATCTTAAAAGAATCTTTATTTTTAAAATCTTTTGTTCTATTTATTATTTTCATAATAAGGCTTTTTCTTAATTATAGGCATAAATATTCCTTCTATTAATATACAACTTTAATCATAAAAGAATTCAAAATAATTCGACTAGCGAATATCATAAATAATTAATTTGAAATAAAAAATAAAGGGAGACATCTATATGCTCGTAAAAAGCACGTCTGGGTTAACTTTGCCTGGTGTATATGCAGAAGAAGTTGCACCAGAAGTTATTATCCAAGGTATACAAACGTCTGTGCTGGCCGTACTTGGCACCGCCTCAAAAGGTTCTGTTTATGAAACAAGTCCTTTTGCTTCATATGATCAAGATTTTATTAGAAACTATGGCGGAATTTCTGCCACAGGAAATAAAACAAATACATTAAATTATCTTTCTTTACCCTTAGCTATGATAGGAATATCAGCGCAAGGTGGAGGACAAGTTCTACCTATAAGAATTGCTGATGAAGATGATTTAGCTTCGGCTACTGCTTCTGTCCCAGCATTAACTTCTGGTTCATACACTATTGAGGCAAAAAGTCCTGGAACATGGGCAAATGGAACAATATTAAAAGTAGAAGATGATGCTTTAGATACAGATAAAAAGAAAATAACAATTACTACTCTAACTGGTGATGAAGAGATGTTTATAGCAGTAGATAATTGGGTAGATGAAATAAATTCTACATCTGATATTATTAAAATTGTAAGCCAAACTGGAACTGATGTTTTGCCTGCTAATACTTCTGGTATTACTTTAACAGGTGGAGACAATGGAGTTACTTTAGGAAGCACAATACCTGATGCTACATTTATAGGTCAAGTAAATGATGATGGAACACATACAGGATTAGAATTAGTAGCAACATTGCCTAGTGTAAGATTTATTGTAATGAGTGAACATTATGCCAGAATAGTTGACGAAGATGGTTTAGATGCTCCTACTTTAACAAATAGTACAGGAGGATTTTTAGATCCTGCATCTGTTAAGGCAATAGCTGTTGCAGAATCAATTGGAGCTATTGTAATATTGGCTACTTCTGATACTTTAACATATGCTCAGTTAAAAAATCTTGCTCAAATGGATTCATTAAAAGGAACAGATAGAGTAATCTTAACTTATCCTAAAATGAAAATGTTTGAACAGACATATAAATCTATTATTGATTTATCTATGGCTTCTTTTTACGCTGGTATGTGGGCTGGATATAATCCTAATGAATCACCTTCTAATAAGGCAATTATAGGCGGATTAGGGCCTAGCAAAAGAGTAACAGTTCCTCAGAAAAAAGATATGTCTGATATAGCATTTGGTTTATCGGCTGTTGCAGATATTCCTAGAGGTGGTATTGGCCCTATTAATGGACAGAATACTTCTGCTAATGGCGGATTAAATCAGGCATTAAGAAGAAGAATGGCAGATTTTATTCTATTATCTTTAGATAGAGCTTTAGGAGATGCAGTATCTGCTTTAAATACTCCTACATTAAGATCTTCACTACAAGTTAGAATAAATAACTTCTTAGCAGAGTTAGCAAATGATGGATTAATTGGAGATTCGGCAGGTGGCCCAGCTTACCTTGTACAGATTTCTGAAGCTAATAATCCTAAAGCATCTGTAATAGCTAGAAAATTAAATATTAGAGTTGTAGTTAGTTTATATACTCCAGCAGATTTCATAATTGTTAAGGGCGATATTTCCTTTAATGGTGTTTCACTTACTGCTGCTTAATTAAATATCAATTTAGCTCCTGTATTTATATGGGAGCTTTTTTATTGCTTGACATTAAATTATTAAATATATGATTGTCTTGCTCTTTAACATATTCTTTTAATTCATCTTTCATATAAGAAGAATATATTTTCAAATCATGTTTTCCTGAAAGATCTTCCATATTAGAATAATTAAAGTCTGCAATTTTAATTTCTATAGAATAGGGTATTGATTGAGATAAAGATTTATAGACATAATAATTGATTAAATATTTATGGTCTGTTATTTTAGTAGAAGATTTTTTCTTTGTACTATGTTCTGAATGAGAATATTGAAAAACTTCCCAAGTATTTTTATCTATTAAGAATTTTTCAATAGAAGTTTTAAAGTAAACGCTCTTCTTATAAAGATAATAAGCGTGCTTAAAATTATTCTTTTGTATAGTGTGGCAATTATCTAACAACATAATGAGGTTAATTGTTTTCTAAAAAATAATAAAAGTTGTGACATTTGAAAGGTAAATTTATTGCCTTAAAAAGGTAAACAACAAGAAAAAAGATTTATCGGGAGGATAAAAATATGGGGACATTGGGAATTAAGAATGTTCAGCAAGCTAATGACTTTAACAATATAGGGAATGTATCAGCAATCGGTGGCCAACAAGATGCTGAATTCGCATTATATGATAGAGCTAGATCTGCTGATGCACACGTTTTATTAGACTTCACAAATGTAATTGTTCCTTTAGCTTACTTTGAAAAATTTGATTCCAAAAGTAAGACAGAAATAATTTACAGACATCCTATAGGTTCTAAAGTGCCTATTGGAGAAACTAAACCAGGCGGATGGGATTTAACATTTAATAATGGATTAATGGATGATGCTATGTTTGCTATGTTTGATACTATTCATAAGCAGAGATTTGATGGTAATGCTACTCCAAGATTAACTGTAGCGCAAAGAATCAAATTTTCACAAAAAATGACTAGAGCAGAGAATGCTAAGTCAAATGGTAAACAGAATGTCATTTACATTTATTATGAATGTGTTCTTGGCGGTTACAGTTTAAATGATCCTGGAGAAGGAAATCCTTTAGAAGAATCTTGTTCTGGTTATGCAAGATTTAGAACATATGCTCCTTAATTATTTAGCAGCTTTCTTTTTGTGATAATTTTCAAAGAACTTTACTTGTTCAGGCTGGTAAGGTTCTTTTTTATTTATCTTTCCATGTTTTTGCACATTAGCTAAAGTAAAAGGTGAAGGATTTTTAATATTAGAAGCTATTTCTATTACATTAAAGAGATCTTCTTTAGATAAGAAATTACTCATAATAGCTTTTACTTCTTTTAATTCTTCTGATAATTCTTTTAAATTTGTTTTTTTAGAATGACGAATTATTTCATTACTTATACAAGATAAAGCCTGCAAAAACTTAGGATAATAACCAATATGAGAAAAGCGAGTGTCCTTTTCATCAAATTCTTCTTCTAAATCTTTTTCTGATTTTATTGCTGTTGATGAAAGTGTCAAACCAAATCCTAAGCTTCTCCTATTTTGGCTTTCTTGATCATTTTTTACGGCAGCTATAAAGCTATTTTTGTCTGCTAAAATATAATAGTTTTCATAAATTTGAACTATCAAAGTAACCTCCACATTTAATGTTTTATTGTATAGATTGATTATACAACACTTTCGTTTTTATTTTGTATTGAATAAAACACTTATCCTTTTATAAATTTTTATCTTATATATGTTACTATTATAATATATTAGTATATGGATTAATATGATAAATATAGAAACAATAGATATTAAATATAAAGATTCTAATAATGATTTAATGCACTTAGAAAAAGGATTGAAATTTAGCAGACAAATAAATACTTGTTGTCTACCTTGGACTTCTGATAAGGCTATTTTTTATTATTCTTTTCATGATGATTTCTTTAGATGTGAAAGCATTATCTATTACCAGGATAAAATAAATAATAAAGAAATTGCCATATTATTAGTCTTAAATAAATTCATATAATTAACAGGAGAAATAATGACAATAGTTGCTACAATAATATCTTTTAATGAATTAGAACAATTAAAAGAATGTATTCCTTCTATAAGTAAATATGTCGACTATGTTTTTGTTGGTGTTGATAATAGAACTACAGATTCTACTTGTCAATGGCTAGAAAAAAATGAAATATATTATATGCGATATGATTTCAATAATGATTATGGCGAAGTCTTTAATGTTTTAAATACCAGAGTATATAATTCTAATCCATCTGGTATTTGGAATTTATGTTTAGAGCCTGATGAAAAAATGATTCCTAAATATGCTTCTAAATTAAAGGATTTGACTAAACAAGGAGATTTGTTATCAATAAATGCCTTTAAATTTAAAAGAAATAATTGGTTGGATGAAAATATGAGTAAAATTCATGTTGCTAATAGTAAAGATTATCCTATAAAGCTCTATAGAGTTACGGACAAAATAAGATTTTATGGCAAAATAGATCCTATAATTGTCAATGCTAAATCTATTCAAATATCAAATTTAGAAATAGAACACTTTTTTTATGCTTATAATTCTTTAGAAGATAGAAATAAAAAAATACAAGAATTTAATAAATTAAAGAAATTAGAAATAGAATTAGGTATGGATAAAATAAAAATTGCCTTGAATGATAAAAATAAAACAATAACTTCTTAACCTTTCATATTGTATTTTATAGCTAAATAGGTTATAATATAAAGTATAGTAATAAAATATATAAAAGGAGGATTATGGTAGAAAATGTTATAAAGGCATTACATCTATTAGAAGAAGAGCCAAGTTCTAATGCTAAAAAAGAAATTTTAAAAGATTATGATGATGAAGGATTAAGGAGTATACTGAAGTATACTTATGATCCTTTTATTCAGTTTTACTTAAGAGGTGATAATGCACTTCTAGTACAAAAAATAAATAGCAGAAGAAATAAAAATGAAGAAATCAATCTTAAGTCTTTGTTCACAGCTCTTAATAAATTAAATAAAAGAGAAGTAACAGGGCATGAAGCTATCAATACAATATTTTCTGTTATTGAAAATGTATCTGATGAAGAATGTTTGCTTGTTCAAAGAATTCTTAATAAAGATTTAAGAGTAGGTATTTCTGCTAAAACAATTAATAAAATCTATCCTAAACTTTGTAGAGAATATGGCGTTATGTTATGTGATTCTATAGAAGTTCCTCCAATACCAGAAGAAGAATTAGTTAAAGAAAACTTTGAGAATTTAGTGAAGATTATTACTCAAGTAAAAAAGATTTCTTCTTTGCAATATCCGGTATGGGCTGATATGAAACAAGATGGTATAAGAGGTACATATAATTTCAATGCTACTCAAACATTAACTACAAGAAATGGCAATGAAATAGAAGGATATGATCATATTATCAATTTGTTAAAAGATATGAATAAAGATAATCCTTTTAAAAAACCTTATAAAAAATTAGTATGGAGATTGGATATTGGTAATCGTAGGCATGATTTAATAGTTGAATCTGGAGTACCAATAACAGATTATAGAGTATCTTATA
>JAULBV010037781.1:0-31747 GCA_032358295.1 Pterothamnion heteromorphum | reverse complement strand
ATCTTCCATAGTATGACTACTACCAATAATTACGTCGGCGCTAGACAACCCAGTTTTAGTTATACGGGAAGCTTTTTCAGCACCTGCCACACTGCCCCAGATCGTGGCATTGATTCCTTTTATTATGTCGTAAGTACCGGAGGCGATTTTCTGACCGAATATCATAAGAGTTAAATTTATTACCATTTTCTAATACACTTTTAAAAACTCTACTTTGACGGCAGAGTTTTTCTATACGCTTTGATATACTAAAATTTAAAAAATTGCCTGTTACAACGGGTAAAAAGTTAGTTTTACTCCTTTTCAAAAAGTTCGTTTTCTGTAGTCTAACCCCATAGTACTATAAAACACACTAAGTGGATAAATAGATAACTTTAACTTAAAGATCCTTAATGATGGATCTGGCTGCTGACATAGTCCTAATTACAACTAATGGATTTACACCAGTGCTGACTGATGCCACCACACCTCCTAAAAACATAACACATTTTCCAGTAATAAAAATTTCTGGTGGCGTGCATTTTTTAAGAAATCTGACTGAAATAATTTTGGCTGCGCCTAGCGGTGTAGAGCTTTCAATAATTTCCTTTGTATCTAAAGCAATCCCTACGCTTTGTATTACAGGCCCACATAGGGAACTCGCTTTATTGCTTTACTGATAATCGTAGCAATCATTTTTTAACCTCCTGTTAAAGCCATTATTATAACCTTTAACATTCGACTATTACCTAATGGTGAGAATTCGATACAAAGACTTACTGATATAGCAATAAGAGAATACATATAGTTCTCCTTTTTAATAACGTTTTTAAAAATAACTATACTGGAAACTTTATTATTTCGCAACATTTAATTCTATTGCAATTTAGATTTATGTTATGTACAATGTTACTATCAACTAACTAAATGGAAAAAACTAAATAGAACATTTTTCACAAAGAAGTCTAGTAACGAGTACCTTCAGGATTTGCTTGAACACTATAGCTTTTAATTGTATAACGAATCATACGACCAGCACACTCTTGGCGTTCTAAATAGAAACCAGGTTCACGCATAGGACGATTAACGATGAAAGACATTGCACAACTTTCTGTTCCATAACTTGCATCAAATGCATTAATACGAATATAACCATTTGAACAAGATTTACGAGCTTCAGTTAATTCGAACATAACAGACGCTGCATCTTTAATATCAAATAAAGGTAAACCCCATAATTCCCAATAACTATTACGAGGATGTGGATCATCTGTCCATTCAACATTCATTGCCCATCCTTTTCCAATAGCATAGTTAATTTGTTTTTCAATTTGGGGATTCGTTAAATCTGGTAAGAACGAAAAGCAACCTTGTGTAAGTCTCACTATTCAAATACTCCTTTAATAATTAATAATTAATATTTTATGTTAAAAAAAATTTATTTTTCTAAATATTATACGTTTGCTGTTGGTGTTTCAGCAAAATCTGCCGTATCAGTTGAAGTATAATTAAAACTGATATCTTTCCATAAATCTAAAGCTGTCTGTAACGGACCACATGTTTTAGCAGCAGCACGTAAAATTTGTGGACCAACTTCTTGGTTAAAGTAATCAGCACCTTCATTACGAGCTAAAATCATTGCTTCTAAAGCAACACGATTAGCTGTAGCACCAGCTTGAATACCATCTGGATGTCCAATTGTACCGCCACCAAACTGTAATACAACATCATCTCCTAAATAATGAACTAATTGGTGCATTTGACCACAATGAATACCACCCGAAGCAACAGGCATACATTTACGTAAACTAGCCCATTCCATTTCAAAGAAAATCCCATAAGGTAAATTAACATCTAAGCTCATTAATCGTAAAGTATCGTAAAAACCTTTAATCATTAAAGGATCACCTTCTAATTTACCTACAACCGTACCAGCGTGAATATGATCTACACCAGACATACGCATCCATTTACAAATTACACGGAAGTTAATTCCATGATTTTTCTGACGGGCATAAGTAGAATTACCTGCACGGTGTAAATGTAAAAGCATATCGTTGTCGCGAGCCCAAATAGCAGCTGTTTGAATTGCTGTATAACCTAAAACTAAGTCAATCATAACAATTACTGAACCTACTTCTTTTGCGTACTCACCACGAGCAATAACTTCGTCCATAGTAGCTGCAGTCATATTCAAATATGAACCTTTTACTTCACCTGTTGAAGCTGAAGCACGGTTAATACCTTCCATACAGTATAAAAAACGCTCTCTCCAACGCATAAATGGTTGAGAGTTAATATTTTCATCATCTTTTAGGAAATCTAAACCCCCTTTTAATCCTTCGAATACAACACGTCCATAGTTTTTACCAGATAAACCTAATTTTGGTTTTACTGTTGCCCCTAATAAAGGTGCACCATATTTGTTTAGGCGTTCTCGTTCTACAATAATTCCTGTAGCAGGACCTTGGAAAGTTTTTAAATATGAATGTGGAATACGCATATCTTCTAAGCGTAAAGCTGATACAGCTTTAAATCCAAATACATTTCCAATAATAGAAGCTGTTAAATTAGCTAATGAACCTTCTTCGAATAAGTCACATTCGTAAGCGATAAAAGCAAAATATTGATCTGTTGTATTTGGAACTGGATCAACTCGATACGCTTTGGCACGGTAACGTTCACAAGCTGTTAATAAATCAGTCCATACAACAGTCCATGTTGCTGTTGATGATTCGCCGGCAACTGCTGCAGCAGCTTCAACTGGATCAACACCTGGTTGGGGAGTAATACGGAATAATGCTAAAATATCAGTACTTTTTACTGCATATGAAGCATCCCAATAACCCATTTTAGCGTAAGGAATTACACCAGATTCGTAACGGTCACTTTTAATTCGAGTCCGTTGTGATACAGATTGTGCCATGACTTTCTCCCCAAAAGTAAGTAAGGGATTACACTAATAGACGTTTTAAACGAAAAAATAAAAGCTGTGTATTACGAAGTATGATAAGTATGAGATGTTCTAAAGAGGGTTTAAGTTTATTAACGATAATTATTATAATTCAAAAACTCATAATTATAAGTAATGAAGTGTATAAGGATTTTATAAACCAATTTTTTATATAATTTTTATGTATTTATTGAATATTTTTAATAAGAGTGTGTATCATAATTTTAAATACTTTTTATTACAATTTCTATTATTAATAAATAATAAAATATTAAAAAGATCAAGATGAAACGAACAACGTATTGTTAACTTTATGAATAAATCAAATAAAACTTTAAATAAAAATATTACAAATATCATAAAAAAAAACTATCAATATGGTTTTTCAACCAATATTGAAAAAGAAATTATTGATAAAGGTCTGAACGAAAAAACAATTAAATTAATATCAAAAAAAAAAAAAGAACCTAAGTTTTTATTAACTTTTCGTTTAAAAGCTTTAAAAAAATGGCAAGAAATGAAACAACCAGAATGGCCATATTTTAAAATTTCAGAAATTAATTATCAAGATATTATTTATTATTCAGCTCCAAAATTAAAAAAACAAATAAAAAATCTTGACGAAGTAGATCCCAAATTACTGCAAACGTTTGAAAAATTGGGAATTTCTTTAATAGAACAGAAACGATTAACAAATGTAGCTGTTGATGCAATTTTTGATAGTATATCTATTGGTACAACTTTTCAAAAAGAGCTAAATGAATATGGCATCATTTTTTCTTCGATTTCAGATGCTATGCAAAATTATCCAGATTTAATTAAAAAATACTTAGGATCAGTTGTGCCAATCGGGGATAATTATTATGCAGCGTTAAATTCTGCTGTTTTTACGGATGGATCCTTTTGTTATATACCAAAAAATGTTAATTGTCCTTTAGATTTATCAACATATTTTAGAATTAATGATGAGAAATCAGGACAATTTGAACGAACATTGTTAATTGCTGATAAAAATAGTAAAGTTAATTATTTAGAAGGTTGTACAGCACCCCAATATAACACTAACCAATTACATGCTGCAGTTGTTGAACTAATTGCTTTAAAAAAATCTTTTATTAACTATTCGACTGTTCAAAATTGGTATTCTGGTAATAAAAAAGGAACTGGGGGGATTTATAATTTTGTTACAAAACGTGGTTTATGTGCGGGATTAAAATCTAAAATTTCCTGGACACAAGTTGAAACGGGCTCATCTATTACTTGGAAATATCCTAGTTGTTTATTAATAGGAAATTATTCAAAAGGTGAATTTTATTCTGTTGCTGTAACCAACAATTATCAACAAGCTGATACTGGAACAAAGATGATTCACATTGGGGCCCATACTAGAAGTCAAGTCATTTCAAAAAGTATATCTGCTGGGAAATCAAAAAATACTTATAGAGGTCTTATCAATTTAAACTATAAGGCATTTGGAGCAAGAAATTATTCACAATGTGACTCATTATTAATTGGAAATTTAACAAACACTAATACATTTCCCCTTATTGTGACCCAAAATTCTACAAATCGAGTGGAACATGAGGCATCAACTTCAAAAATAGGAGAAGAACAAATTTTTTATTTTTTACAACGAGGTATTTCTTTTGAAAAAGGAGTTGAATTAATGATTAGTGGATTTTGTCAAGATGTATTTAACATGTTACCATTAGAATTTTCGATGGAAGCCAATAAATTACTAACATTAAAATTAGAAGGGAGTGTTGGTTAATGAGTATTAAAAATATTATGTTAGAAATAAAAAATTTAAAAGTTTCAATTAATGAAAATATTATCTTACAAAATTTAAACTTACAAATTAAAAAAGGTGAAATACATGCAATTATGGGTCCGAATGGATCAGGAAAGAGTACTTTTTCTAAAATTTTAACTGGTCACCCAAGCTATTCAGTAGAAAATGGAACCATTAATTTTAAAGGAACTGATATCACTGATTTAAGTCCCGAAAAAAGATCTTGGTTAGGTATTTTTTTAGCTTTTCAATATCCAATAGAAATTCCTGGTGTAAGTAATGAAGAATTTTTACGATTAGCTTATAATTCAAAATTAAAATTTCATAAAAAACCTGAAGTTGATCCACTTAAATTTTTAAGCATTGTATTAGAAAAGTTAGAATTTATAAAAATGTCAAGTTCTTTTTTAAAGCGTAATGTCAATGAGGGGTTTTCAGGAGGTGAAAAAAAACGAAATGAAATTTTACAAATGATATTATTAGACGCTGAGCTTTCGATTTTAGATGAAACTGATTCCGGTTTAGATATTGATGCTTTGAAAAGTATTTCACTAGGAATTAAAAATTTTATGAATGAAAATAAAGCAATTATTTTAATTACTCATTACCAAAGATTGCTCGATTATATTAACCCAACATATGTTCATGTTATGCAGAATGGAAAAATAATAAAAACAGGAAATATTGAATTAGCTAGAGAATTAGAAATAAAAGGGTATGAATGGTTAGATTAAAAAGAGCTTTAAAACAGCCTTAACCCAAAACCTCAAAATCCTTTATTATATTATTGTCTGTTCCTTTATATTTTTTAAATATTGGGTAGTTTGTTAAACTAATTTAGATCCTATGTATCCAGAAGTCTCAAATATGTTTACATTACTAGCAGAAGTTGAAGTTGGAAAACATCTTTATTGGAATATAGCTGGGTTCTTAGTACATGGACAAGTATTTATTGTGAGTTGGTTTGTATTTATTTTTTTAATTTTATTTTCTTTAATATCTGTTGATAATCCAAAACAAATTCCCGAAGGTTTACAGAATTTTATTGAATATATATTCGACCTTGTTGTAGATATTGCTGATAATCAAATTGGTAAAACTTTTGGTCGAGGATGGATCCCATTTATTGGAACTTTATTTTTCTTTATTTTAGGATCTAATTTAGCAGGCGCCCTTATTCCTTGGAAAATAATTAAATTATCCGAAGGTGAATTAGCGGCTCCAACAAATGATATTAATACGACTGTAGCATTGGCTCTACTAACATCATTTTCCTATTTTTATGCTGGTCTAAGCAAAAAAGGATTTGGATATTTTAAACGGTATATTGAACCAATCCCAATTCTACTTCCAATTAATATTTTGGAAGATTTTACTAAACCATTATCACTAAGTTTTCGATTATTTGGAAATGTATTAGCAGATGAATTGACTATTTCTGTTTTAACTTCTTTGGTTCCTTTAATTATACCTGTACCTATTATGTTACTTGGAGTATTTGCAGGCTCCGTACAAGCATTAATTTTTTCAACTTTAGCAGGTGCTTATATTGGAGAGGCACTTGAATAAAAGATTCTTCATTACAAATTTTTCGATTTTCGTAAAAATATTAAACAATCTATCATAAATATATATACATATTCAATATTATGGATTCTATTATTTCTGCTGCATCTGTTATCGCCGCTGGTTTATCTATTGGTTTAGCTGCAATTGGTCCCGGTATTGGTCAAGGTAATGCTGCTGGGCAAGCTGTAGAAGGTATTTCACGCCAACCAGAGTCTGAGGGTAAAATCCGTGGTACTTTATTATTAAGTTTAGCATTTATGGAAGCTTTAACAATTTATGGTCTTGTTGTCGCTTTAGCGTTATTATTTGCAAATCCATTTAGCTAATTTGAAGAGTTCGCCTTTTTTTTAAGGTCTCTTCAAGATATTTGTTTAATAAAGATTAGAGGGAGTAAGGTAAATTAAAACGTATTCTCGAATGAAATAAAAAAATCAGCCCAAGAGCCTAAAAACTGAGAAGAAAAACTACTTCTATAGTTAATTAAAGATACTTTTAAAAACTACGAATTTATTTCGAGTTAGTTTTTACTATCTAGATTTAAAAATATTAAACTATATAACAAAATATACATAGATGATTAATTTTTCAATATTAATTTCAAATTCAGAAGTTAATGGTCCAGGTGGATTATTTGATATTAATGCAACTTTACCATTAGTAATAATTCAATTTATTTTGACTGCAATAGTATTAAACCCAATTTTATTTAATCCCCTGGTTAATGTTATTGATAAACGTGATGATTATGTTTCAGATACTGTAGATAAAGCCTCAAAATTATTATTAGAAGCGGATATTTTAACAGAACAATGTCAAAGTAAATTAGAAAGTGTTAAAAAAGAAACACAATTAGATATTACTGATTCTCAAGAAATTTATAAAGAAGTTTTCGAGCTTATTCTAAAAATTTCTCAAACATATATTGATGACTTATTATCTGATATTTCAAAAGATCTAGTAATTAAAAAAAAATTTGCTTTGAATAATTTAAGTCAAGTTGTTAAATTATTACATGATGATCTTCAAAAACAATTAAACTTAAACTTCAATTAGATTAATAGAAAGTTATATTAATTTTATATAATATTTATAAATTATGCAAAATTCTGATTTAAATTTGACAATACTAGATTTCGATATTCATTTCAATTTCGATATATTTGAAATAGGGATTGTTAATCTTATTATAACAATTATTCTTGTAGCTATATATCTTATAAATAATTTACCAAAGGATTTAGATAGACGAAGAGATATAATTATAAAAAAAATTGAAGATGCCGAAATTAAATTGAAAGAAGCTCAACAACGATTAAGTGTTGCTAGAAAACAATTGAATCAAATTGATGTTATTGTTAGTTATATACATAATGAAAGTATAAATACAAAAAAAAAATTGTTAAATTCTGACTTAATCGAAGCAGAGATGGACTTAACAGTTCAGTTTGAACGTGCATTTAATGCTTATTTATCAAAGGAACGGATTGTTTTTTTAGAAATTAAAAAAAAAGTAATTCTAATTGTATTAAATCAATTAATCGAATCTAGTAAAGAAACCTTTAGTCGTGGAGACTTATCAACAAACTTTACTTCTACAATTATTAATAATTTAGAATTAAAAGGAGAATGGATATGAGTAAAGATCCAGCAAAATTAAAAATAACAGCACCTTACGTTCGTGCTTTGTTTGACTATTCTGTTAAAAAAAATATTTTACATCAAATTACTGCTGACTTTTATAATTTAAATGTACTTTTAAAAGATGTTCCAGAACTACTTGAATATTTAGATAACCCAACAATGGATCAAAATTCAAAGTTTGTTGTTTTTGAGAAAGTAATTAAGAAGAATGTAAATAAAGATACTTTTAATTTTTTAAGTTTATTAATTTTTAAAAACCGGATTAACTTATTATCATCAATTATTTCAAGTTATCTTGAAATAGTTTATAAAACAGCGACAATTAAAAAAGTGGAAGTCATAAGTGCAATTCCTTTTGATCAAATAAAAAAAATTGATTTATCAAAAAAATTAGCAAAAGCAACTAATTCTCGTAGAATTTTATTAAATGTTAAAATAGATCCAACTCTAATTGGAGGGTTTTTAATAAGAACAAATTCACAAATAATAGATTTTTCAATAAAGAATCAATTGCAAAATTTAGCAAAACATTTAGATATTGTTTTGGATATTTAATTGAATATAAGATTTTCTTAACTTTTAGATTAAAACTAGTTAGATATATATTTAAATATATATATACATGCAAAGTATTCGTCCTGACGAAATTAGTAATATTATTCGTGAACAAATTGAAAAATATGATCAAAATATCAAAATAAATAATATCGGAACAGTTCTCCAAGTTGGAGATGGAATTGCACGTGTTTATGGTCTTGATCAAGTAATGAGTGGTGAACTTTTAGAGTTTGAAGATAAAACAATAGGAATTGCCTTAAACTTAGAAAATGATAATGTAGGGGTTGTTTTAATGGGAAATGGTCGTCAAATTTTAGAAGGAGGTACAGTAAAATCAACGGGTAAAATTGCTCAAATTCCTGTAGGTGATGCTTTTTTAGGTCGTATTGTTAATCCTCTTGGAGTTGCAATTGATGGAAAAGGAGATATTCAAACCAATGAAAGTAGGTTATTAGAAGCTATGGCACCAGGAATTATCAGTCGAAAATCTGTCTATGAACCTTTACAAACAGGTATTACTTCTATTGATGCAATGATTCCTATTGGTCGTGGACAACGAGAATTGATCATTGGTGACCGTCAAACTGGAAAAACATCTATTGCTATTGATACAATTATTAACCAAAAAACAGAAGATGTTGTTTGTGTATATGTTGGGATTGGTCAAAAAGCATCAACTGTGGCTCAAGTTGTAAATGTATTAGAAGAAAAAAATGCAATGGCTTATACAATCGTTGTATGTTCAAGTGCTAATGATCCAGCAACTTTACAGTATATTGCTCCTTATGCTGGAGCAGCATTAGCTGAATATTTTATGTATAAAGGAAAAGCAACGTTAGTGATTTATGATGATTTAACAAAACAAGCAATGGCATATAGACAAATGTCATTATTATTACGCCGTCCACCAGGACGTGAAGCTTATCCAGGTGATGTTTTTTATTTACATTCTCGTTTATTAGAACGTGCAGCAAAATTAAGTGAAGCATTAGGTGAAGGAAGTATGACAGCACTTCCAATTATTGAAACGCAAGCTAGTGATGTTTCTGCCTATATCCCTACCAATGTTATCTCAATTACCGATGGTCAAATTTTTTTATCAAATGATTTATTTAATTCAGGTATTCGTCCAGCTATTAATGTTGGTATTTCAGTTTCACGTGTTGGATCAGCGGCACAAACAAAAGCAATGAAAAAAGTAGCCGGTAAGTTAAAATTAGAATTAGCACAATTTACTGAATTAGAAGCGTTTTCTCAATTTGCGTCAGATTTAGATGAAGCAACTCAAAAACAACTAGCCCGAGGTACACGTTTACGTGAAATTTTAAAACAACCACAAAATTCTCCATTATCTGTTGGAGAACAAATTGCTTTAATTTACGCAGGAATTAATGGCTATTTAGATGATCTAAAAATTGTTGAAATTAAACCTTATTGTGCAAATTTAATTAAACTTATAAATACATCAAGAAAATCTTATCTTGAATTTCTTGGCGATTTGACTGACTTTTCAGAAAAAGCTGAAACAGCTTTAAAAGAAGCAATCTATGATTCAAAAGAAACATTTTAAAAAATAAATAAAAATATTAAATATTTTTATTTATTTTTTAAAATGTTTTGACCAAGTATAATATTATCAACTAATGATTTCAAAATTAACTTAATAGAAAGGACAGCATCATCATTTCCAGGAATTGGAATATCTATTAAATCTGGATCACAGTTCGTATCTAAAATTGAAACAACTGGTATATTTAGTTTACGACATTCTTGAACAGCCATAATTTCGCGTTTTGGATCAATAATAATTGCAATATCTGGGATTTTATTTAAATTTTTAATCCCATTTAAATAAAGTTTTAACTTTTGTAATTCTTTTCGACATAACGAAGCTTCTTTTTTTGTCAAAAGATTAAATTGACTAGTAACATTTTGTTGCTCTAA
This sequence comes from Pterothamnion heteromorphum, assembly GCA_032358295.1. Taxonomy (NCBI): domain Eukaryota; phylum Rhodophyta; class Florideophyceae; order Ceramiales; family Ceramiaceae; genus Pterothamnion; species Pterothamnion heteromorphum. The sequence continues at coordinate 21,311 of JAULBV010037781.1, read as the reverse complement.
ATTTTTCAATCTTTTAATTCGTTTTTTGATTGTTCTCCAATTTGTTAACATACCCCCTAACCATCGATAATTTACATATGCTGAATCACACCTGTTTGCCTGGTCTACAATAATTTTTGAAGCTTGAGGTTTTGTTCCAATAAATATAAATACTTTTTGTTGAGTTGCTGCTTTTTTTAAATAGTTATTTGCTTTATTTAGTAATATTGCAGATTGAACTAAATCTAAAATATGAATATTATTTTTTTCATTATATATATAGGGAAACATTTTTGGATTCCAATGATCAATTTTATGCCCAAAATGAACGCCAGCTTTTAATAATTTTTTTAAAGTTATTGCGGACATAAAAATTTTATTTTTTTTAAATATATTTTTATTAATAATAAAATTACTTAATCAATATAATAGATTACCAAACGATTGTCTAGGCAATTATTTTTAAATTTTGTAATTTAAAAAACAATTCAGTAAGTGGGTCTTTAGTATCTATTTTAAGATTTCTAAATCCGGTGCCACTCGGAATTAATTTCCCTATAACTATACTTTCTTTTAACCCACGTAACCAATCAATTCTACCTTCAACTCCAGCTTTGGTTAAGACTTTTACCGTTTCTTGAAAACTCGCTGCTGATATAAAACTTGGATTGTTTAAAGCTGCTTTACTTATACCAAATAAAGCTGGAACATAATATGCTATTGTTTTCTTTTGCTTTTTAACAATTTGATTAATATATTTCATATGATATATATCAACTATTTCTCGTCTTAACACGGGAGTATTTCCTTCATCTGTAATTAAAACACGTGTTGTCATTTGTTGAATAATAACTTCTAAATGTTTATCGTTAATAGTTATCCCTTGAGATTTATAGATTGATTGTACAGATTGTAATATAAACATTTGTATTTTCTTAAAACTTTTATAACTTCCTTCAAAATTTGAGGTTAATCTAACCCTAGAAGCTAATTTCTTTTGTGTAAAATATTTCATTGTACCATAGTAATTAAAATAAATTTTTAAAAGCTTATGAACATTTGCTTTTTCATTATCTTTAAGTGTTTTACCAATCTTATAAAATTTAAAATCAAAATTAAGACTTGTTTTTTGTACTACTGAACCGATTCTTTGACTTATTGGAGTTTTTTTACTAAATGGTTTTTTTTTTCGGGCTTCTAATATTTCTTCAATTCGAGGCAATCCTTGAATAATATCGCCACTAATTTCTTTTTCAATTTTTAAAAAACCGACTATACCGTCATCTTCAAGGAATTGTTTATTTTTACAAAAAACACTGTTATATTCTTTTGAAAAATAATCTTCAGTGACCGAATAAAAACCAATGGATTTCTTTGCTTTTATAAAAGGGTATTCTAAAAACTTAAGGAATATTAACTGAAAAGAACTTTTCAATTTTAATTTATTATTTATACGATCATAGTTTTTTAAACAAAGAGTGTGACTCATTCTTCTTTTTTGAATTAATTTTTCTTTGAATGTTATTTTGATACCTTCAAAGAGAATAGGCAATTTTTTGACTGAACTTGACTGGTTAATACAAAATGCTTTGATAAATCTTGGGATTAAACAACTATACATTGTTCCTCGGGTTCTAATGAATAATTTTGAAAAGTTATATGTTTTTATCTTTTTTACCTTTATAAGGACACTAGAAACTATTTTTGTTGTATTAAACTTTAAAAAATCTTTTTGTTGAATATAAACTGATCGATTACTTTTAATTCTCCTATTTTTTTTAGTTGAAGGCAACAATCGATAAGATAAAGAATCTAAATTTGATGACAACTGAGTTTTACAATTTGGAAAAAAATATGGCTGACCTTTTTGAATTGTTATGAAATTTTTATTTTTAAGAATAATTTTTCCAATTTCATTAATTTTAGAACTATTCATTATAAAATCATTTACGTTTTTCTTGTATCCTGAATTAATTTTAACAATTGTACAATTATCATTTGAAATTAATAGAACTTGTTTAATATCTTGATGAGTAATTTTAAATTTTACAATCTCTTTTATGGTTGATGTTATTGATTCTAAGAATATAAAAATTGTATATTTATCTATAAATTGAAACAGTTTCTTTTTTTTTTTGACGAACGATTTTTTTTTTTTGACGAACGATTTTTTTAGTTGGACTAACAATTTTTTTAGTTGGACTAACAATTTTTTGTTTTTGACTAACAATTTTTTTAGTTGGACTAACGATTTTTTTTGTTTAACTAACGATTTTTTTTGTTTAACTAACGATTGACTGACTAAACAAGATTTTAAATTTTTATAATTTAATTTAGGTGGTACATATTGCGTAGCACAAAACCGTGTAAATTTAGATATATTAACTTGGCGACTTGATTTATCATTTAACAAATTAAAAGTTAAACTTTTAAAATTTGTAAGTTTAAATTCATAATTTAAATTTTCACAAATTAAGTTAACTGTTTTTTTTGTTTTAATTAATTGTTTCGATTTAAATATAATTTTTGATTCGCTAAAAAAAGTTAAAACTTCAAAAGAATTTTTTCCATTTTTAAATAATTGTTCACTTTGAGTAATACGCGCAAATTCATAACATTTTATGGGACGAATTAATACTTTACTCTTAGTGTTATTTAAATTGATATCAATTTTTTTTTCATAAAGGAGAAGTTTATTTTTAAAAAGAGATTCACCTTCATAAATTAATTTTCTAATGTTATCGGGAAATTGAAAACATTTCGTTTTATAGATTAATCCATATTTGATTGTAAAAGTTTCAACAAAATCATTAACTAGGGGCATTATTTGAATTAACCCTGAACCTCTAGAAAAATAGTCTGATTTTAGTAGTTGTTTCTTATTCACAAAAGTTTTATTTTGTACAAGTAAACTTAATTTATTACAATTTAGTGCTTCGTTTTCTTCCTCTAACCAAATTAAGGTACGGTGGCTAATAGTTATAGGGTATGGAGTATTCTGCTTGTGATATTGAGTACTGTTTTCATATCCTATCTTAAAAATTAGTTCTTTGTCTTCTTGACTAAATGGAATTAAGGCCTTCAATTCAATAGGTGGACTATCTGCAAAATTACTTTCCTCTAGTCGTTTCTTTGAACGAACTATAGCTTTTAAAGGCAATCTCCCTGTTAAAGGTCTAAAAAAACTAATATCTTTTGTAAAAACATTCTTTGAAAAAAATAATCTCTTATAAAAAAGTATTCCACCCGTTAAAGTTAAATAAGAATTTTTTAATAATTTTCCAATGTCTTGGTTACCTATATTTTTTAAAAAAGTATTCTTAGAAGAAAATTGTTTTGGGATTAGATAGTTAATATTTTTACATGATAAAATAGTATTTGAAATTTTATTATTGTGTTTAAATTTTTGTAATTGACTATTTTTAAAATAACCAAAATCACTTTTTATTTTAATTTCTTGATTTAAAATTTTTTTTTCAAAATTTACCTTTCGAATTGATCCAGAATAATGGCTGACTATTTTTGTTCTATGAATAAAACTGGATTTGTTAAGCCGATAATCTGAGCAAAAATTAATAAATGAATTTGGTGGACTATTATAAACTTGACCTGCTAATAACCAAAATAATCGATTTTGATTTACTGAATTTACTTTGTTTTTTATAGTAGGAACAAACATTTCTCCTGAATTATAACATATTACAGGTTTTATAGCTGGTTTAAACTGTCGATTTTTATCTATTAATTCACCAATAATCCGACCTTTTTTAATATATTGTTTATCTTTTAAAAATAAAATAGTATCCTGTTTAATTTCAAATTGAAGTAATGACTTCGAATTAGTTAGTGGAATTATAATAAGATATCCTGAATTTTTACTAACTACAACTTCTTCCCCTCTATTTGTTCGTAAAGGTGAGATTTTTAAAAACTTTGAAAATTTAACAACACCGGTTGTCTGACTAAAAATTTGTTCTCTTATCCGTGACTGAAATACACCTCCTGTATGAAATGTTCTCATTGTTAATTGTGTGCCAGGTTCTCCTATAGATTGACCTGCTAAAATTCCAATAGCCTCACCCAGATCAACCAAATTTTCATTTGCTAAATCCCACCCATAACAATTTTGACAAATGGAGCGATATAGTTTACAAGTCAATGGTGAACGAATATAAAGTTGTGTAGTACTATTTTGTTTTAGGATTTTAATTAAATTCTCAGTAATGGGGCTATTAACCAATGAAAGAAGACAATTTGAATTTTTTTTAAAAATGGGTTTGTTTAAATTTCGTCCAATTATTTTTTTTAAGGATTTTTCCCAGTTAAACGTTTGTACATTTTTAATTGGAATAAAAAATGATTGGTCAGTGAAACAATCTTTTTCACGAATTAAAATATCTTGTGCAACATCAATTAAACGACGAGTTAAATAACCAGAATTGGCTGTTTTTAAAGCAGTATCAACAATTCCTTTTCGAGCTCCATAACCTGACATTAAATAATCTGTAACACTTAATCCTTCACGAAAATTTTTTTTAATAGCCAAATTTAAAACTTGACCACTTGGACTAGACATTAAACCACGCATACCTATTAATTGGCGGACTTGTGAAAAATTACCACGAGCACCTGAAAATGCCATAATATAAACGGAATTTAAAGGGTCATAATTTTTAAAATACTCAATTATTTGAGTTTTTAAAGACTCACTTGTCAAATCCCATGTGTCTATAATTTTTTGATAACGTTCTACATTTGTTATTCTTCCTTGTAAGTAAACTTTGTCATAATTTAAAATATCCTGATTTATTCTTTTTAAGAGTAAATTTTTATAATAAGGAACTTTTAAATCTTCGATACTAATTGAAATCCCTGCTCGACCTGCAAATTTAAAACCTAAAGTTTTTAATTCATCAGCTAAATTTGCTGATTGCATAAAATCATATTTTGAAAAACACCAACTTAGAATATCTTTTAATTCTCTTTTACTAACTAAATTATTTTGGTAATTATATTTTTTCATATTTATTTTTTAATTATAAAAAATTTAATGCTTTTTGAATAGTATAGTTAAATATTACTCTTCCCGGTGTTGTTTGAATATAACTAACAATTTTATCTCCCCGTTTGTTTTTTCGTATTTGCAAATTTTTATAATATTCAATTGAACTTTGATCTTTTAATAATTTTGTACTAATTAAATTGGAATTAATTTTAACTGCTTTGTTATATCTTACCCAAATCAAACTGTGAAGTTCTAAATTATCTTGATGATAAGCTAAAAGTACATCCTCTAAACTTGCAAAATAATGATTTGATCCTAATAGATTAGCAATATTAGGTACTGTTAAATAATAACATCCTAAAACCATATCTTGGCTAGGTACAATAATTGGATCACCATTGGCAGGTGATAAAAAATTACGAGTAGATAATAATAGAGTATAACATTCAGCTTGTGCTTGCAATGAAAGTGGTATATGAACAGCCATTTGATCTCCGTCAAAGTCTGCATTAAAAGCTGAACAGAATAAAGGGTGCAATTTTATTGCTTTTCCAGTAATTAAAAGTGGCTCAAAAGCCTGAATACCCAATCTATGTAAAGTCGGAGCTCGGTTTAAAAAAATAGGATGATTGGATACTACTTTATCAAGAACTATATCAATTATAGATTCATTTTGTTCAATTAAAGTTGTTGCAATTTTCATATTGATTGCTAAACCTTGGTGAATTAATTCCCGAATAATAAATGGTTGAAATAATTCCATTGCCATTTCATAGGGTAAACCACATTGATTTAATTTTAAAGTTGGACCAACTACAATAACTGAACGACCAGAATAATCTACACGCTTTCCTAATAAGTTTTGTCTAAAACGCCCATATTTCCCTTTAATAATATCTGATAAAGATTTTAGAGGTCGATTATTATTAAAATTAACTGCAACTTTACCTCGTCTTCCATTATCAATTAACACATCTACACACTCTTGTAGCATACGTTTTTCATTTCTAAGAATTAATTGAGGGGCACCCATTTTTGCTAATCTAATTAATCGAAGATTTCGACTAACTACACGCCTATATAGTTCATTTAAATCGGAAGTTGCAAATTTACCAGCTTCTAATTGAAGCATGGGTCTTAATGCTGGTGGAATAATAGGTAAAACTGATAAAACAGTCCATTCTGGGCGAGCATAAGTGCCTATTAAATTTTCCAATAAACGGAGACGTTTAACTCCTTGGTCACGTAGTTTATATAGTCGCTTTTTTTCCCATTTACGAGACCAATAGGAATATTTATATAATGAAAATTGTCTATGTAAAAATTGACTACAGTTAAATACAAATGCACGTGTGTGATAAGCTTCATCTTTTAAATTTAGTCGTGTCAGTTCTCTGTAAATTAATGGTGTTCCAGTTAAATAATTTGGTGATACTTTTAATAAATAAAAAGGAACTTTTGCCTTTTTATCTTTCGGTTTAGGATAAGGTTTTAACGGATAATCTGTATTTCCAATTTTTCTTGCAAAACGGTATTCTTGAAAATCCCATAGTATACCGAAAAATGAAACTTCATCCGGGCTAATAAAATATGCGATCGAAGCTAATTTAATACGTTTTATTCTTTCATCCCATAATGTAGTTATTGTAGAAGTTGTACGCTTACGAGTTTTAAAAGAAAAAGTTTCCATTGGAAATTTTGGACGGACGGTCCAAAAAAATTTAAAGGTTTTTTTTAAATTTAAAGTATGGTATTTTTTTTTTGATTTAGCTGTTGTATCCCAAACTATTTGGAAGCATATTTTCAATAGTTTGTTATAAATTTTTTTTAATATCTTTTTTTTATTTTTTGAAATTGTCTTGTTTTCTCCTGTAGTTTTTATTAAATTATAATATTTATTTATTGATTCTGAAACTAATACGGATCGTAAAGAATAATATTTTAAGGTATTCTTTAGGGAAATGAAATTTCTAGTCATCTTTAATGTTTTTGAAGTTATGTTGGTTCTCGATTTACAAAATCTTTTGGACAAAACTTTTCTACAACGTTTACAATTTTTACCATGTTTATTATATGCTGTACTAAACATTTTTTCAAAGCTTTCTACTTCTAAAAGAAGAGATAATAAATTTGGTCGACTATTTATATACCATACATGCATAACTGGAAAAACTAAATGTATGTGTCCCATTCTATGTCTACGGACACGTGATTCAGTTAATTCTACTCCACATCGATCACAAATTAACTCCTCGTAATAAACCCCTTTATATTTTCCACAGACACATTCAAAACTTTTCATTGGTCCAAATATACGTGGACAAAATAAGCCTCCTAGTTCCGGTTTAAAAGTCTTATAATTGACCGTATCAGGTATTGTAACTTCACCAATAAATTGATTATTTGGAAGTTTTCTATTTGACCATTGTAAAATACGATATGGCGAAGCTAATTTTATTTTAATGTAATCGAATTCTTTTATCATTTTTTAAAATTTTATATTATTAATATCTATATTAGAGTCTGGATCAAAATACTTGGAATCTGGAGTATACTTTTCAATTAAATCAATTTCTACAATATAATTTTCATTAAAACTAAATTTTTCAATTACATATGTTCTCATATCTAATCCAACCGATCTTAATTCTTGTAATAAAACTTTAAATGATTCGGGTATACCTAACGAAAAAACTTTTTGCCCTTTTACAATAGTAATTACTGTACCATTGCGTCCAGGTACATCATCAGATTTAATTGTTAACAATTCCCTTAAAGTAAAGGCTGCTCCAAATCCTTCCAATGCCCAAACTTCCATTTCCCCAAATCTTTGTCCACCTTGTTGGGCTTTTCCTCTTAAAGGTTGTTGTGTAACTAAAGAATATGGACCTGTTGAACGAGAATGCATTTTATCTTCGACTAAATGGATTAATTTTAACATATAAGCATTACCCACAGTAACCGGGTTTTCAAATTCTTTGCCTGTCCTACCATCAATCAACACCATTTTACCAGGTAAATATGGATTATATAACCAACTTTCATTTTTTAAAATTGCAACTTCTCTTAATTTTTTATTAATTAAAATTCTAGATGTCTCAAGACCGTAACTTTCATCAAATGGTAAAATTTTAAATCGACAATTAAGCTTATCTCCTATAAGCCCTAATAAACATTCATAAATTTGACCAACATTCATACGTGAAGGAACACCTAACGGGTTTAGAATAATATCAACAGATGTTCCATCTGGTAAAAATGGCATATCTTGTCTACTTAAAATGCGTGAGACAATACCTTTATTACCATGTCGACCAGCAATTTTATCACCTACTTGAATTTTTCTTATTTGTGCAACAAAAATATAAATTTTTTCAAATTTAAAAGTTTTATTTATTCTACTATAAAAAGTGAGATTTTCAATAACGCGTCCATGACATCCGTTTGGCATTCGAAAAGAACTATCTTTTACATCATTTGATTTTTCGCCAAAAATTGCACGTAATAATCTGGATTCTGGTATTTCTATTGGAGCTGATATATTTTCAATAACTTTTCCAACTAATATATCACCTGGAATTACGTAGGTCCCAACTTCAATAATTCCGTCTGAATTTAAATTTTTTAATTCTGCAATATTCAAATTGGGAATATTTTTCGTTATTCTTTCTACACCTTTTGAAATTTCATCAAAATGCATCTTATGTCTTTCAATATGAATTGAACTAAATATATTATCATAAACTAATCTTTCACTTATTAAAACGGCATCTTCAAAATTATACCCTTGCCATGGCATATAACTTATTAAGACATTTTGTCCTAACGAAAGCTCATTCATGGATAAACTCGGTCCATCCGTTAACATTTGGCCAGACTGAACATTCTCACCTATCCAAACAGTCGGTCTTTGGTTAATACATGTTTGTTGATTTGAACGTATATATTTGTTTAATTCGTAACAAATTGTTTTGCCATTTTTTATTTTAATAATAATTTGATTTGCTTCAACTTTTTCGACAATACCCGAGTGGCGTGCATTCATACTCATTCCAGAATCAATAGCAATTTGATTTTCAAACCCGGTCCCAACAATAGGTTTCTGTGGGAATAATAAAGGAACGGATTGTCGTTGCATATTTGAACCCATTAAAGCCCGATTTGCATCATCATGTTCAAAGAACGGTATCAAAGCAGTTGCAATAGAAACAATTTGAACAGGTGAAATAGAAACAAAATCAATTTCAAATGGAAATACATTTAAAAAATCTTGTTTATAACGAGTTGGGATACTGTTTTGAATGATATAATTATTTTTATTTACTGTAATATCTGCAGGAGCAATTTTATACAAATCTTCTATATCAGCAGCTAAATAAATAGGTCTTCCAATTTTTAAAACTTTACCATTTATAACTCGCCAAAAAGGAGTTTCTAAAAATCCAAACTTATTAATTCTAGCACAAGTCGTAAGTGAAGAAACTAATCCAACATTTTTTCCTTCTGGGGTTTCAATAGGACAAATTCTCCCATAATGGCTTGGGTGAATATCGCGAATAGAGAAACTGATTCTTTCCCTATCTAAACCACCAGGACCTAAGCCACTAATTCTACGTCTATGGGTTAATGATGCTAAAGGATTTGTTTGATCAAGATATTGTGATAACTGACTTGAAGAAAAAAATTCTTGGATTGTTGTATTAATAACATTAATATCAAACTCATTTTTATTTACAAATTTTCTTTCTAGTCTTTGAAATCCTACCCGCAATAAGCTTTGTAAAAGCTCTCCTGTCGAACGAACTCTTCGATTTTTTAAATGATCAATATCATCAGGTAAACGAAAAGAAATTGTTAATGTTATTAATTGATCAATTATAGCAAAAATATCTTCATAAGTAATTGTTTGTAATCTATTACTAATATTTAAATTTAATCTTTTATTTAATTGAATACGACCAACTTTTCCTAAACGATAATAAAAAGGATTAAATATATGTGATAATTCAGAAATGGATGGTAAATAAAAATTAAATCGCAATGACGGTTTATTTAATGAAGTTAAACTATTCAAAATCGGTATTGATTCATAAAAAAAATCAGCTTGTTCCAAATTGTGATAAATTAATATATCACTAAAACCAATTTCTTTTAAAAAAAATAAAACTAAAGTTGAATTAATTCTATCTAATTGTATAACCATATCCTCTTTAGGATATTTTAAAGGGTATTGGTATAAATTATTTATCTTATGTTGTTGAAATTTAAATCGGATCCAAGACCCATATTCAGGAATTAACGTAGCACTATACAATTCTTTTTTATCATATTTAACGTGATAATTAGTTTGAATATTATGATCTTCATTAAAAACTAATAATTGTGTCTTAGAAGTAAGATACCTATGTCGTTTTGAACCATGGGTGTACACTATATTATCATTAAGAAAATATTTAAAACGGTCTTTTAAACTTTTCGAAAAATAAACCACTGGTTCGAGTTCTTTTGAATTAATTAATTTTTTATTGTTTTTAATAGACTTTATTGACTCTATAATATTTTTTTTTAAAAAAGAAAAATTTTTTAATTTGTAATGGGTATTAAAACCAGAATATAGAATTAAAATCCAGTTTTGATTTAATTCAATTCGCATTAGTTTTTGAGTATAAATTAATGTCTGGAAATATATACTTGAGAATTGTTTTGTAAATTTTGAACCATTTACTAATATTTTATTTAATTTTTTTTTTTTTAATAATAAACTATGTTTAAAACTAAACAGTACTAATAAATTAAACATATCTAAGAGAAAATTAATTGAGTGTGCTTCTAAAACATCATTTTTTTTAGAAATTGTTTTTTTTAGCCACTTAGATAGAAATAAAATTAATTGCTGTTTTTGAAATAAATTAATTTCCTTTATAATTATTTGATAGAATTTAAAATTTTGCAAGAAATAAAATGAAAAATTATTTTGGTTCTTTCTTAAAAGTTTAAGTGAAAAAGACCTAATTGAATTATTCTTCCAAACCGGTACCCAAGAAGTTTTTAATAATAATTTGTCATGTAATATTTTATTAGAATAAGAAATTAACTCTTCTACTTTAAAAGATTTTTTGCTAAAAAAAAGATCTGGATCAGCAATAAAAGCTGTTCCAGACGGGATAAAGAAATGTAATTTTCCTAGGTCACTAGATACTTTTCTTTGAAAAGCAGGCAATTTTTTAATAGATCTTTGTTTTTCAAAATAAATACCTGGACTTCGAATAATTTGACTAACAACAACTCTTTCACACCCGTTTAAAATAAAGGTACAATAAACACTCATTAATGGGAAAGAAATGACTGGATATGAACACTCATAAATTGTTTCATTTAGAATTCGGACTCTTATTTTTATTGGTAGAATCAATTGAGTTCGAAAATTTCCCTCAAGTTTTCTAGCAATAATTGAAGTACACGGTGGTTTTATTAAATTATACTCTTCACCAAATACAGTATATTCTACATTCTTATTAATAGTATAAGTACGAGAGAACCATATTAATTCTTCCTCAATACCCTCACTAATGAACCAACAAAAACTAGTACGTTGCATACTTATAAAATCAAGAAGATTAGTTAAGTAATTTATATGATTTTTCATGGGATTTTTTATTAATTTTTGTCTTAATACTAATTTTTAGAATTGTCATTTTCTAATATTTTTAAAATAGAAGACCATAGTGTTTTGTCCATTTGACTATTTAAATTTGATTTTTTACGTGCAGCGTAATTTTTATGGAATACTTTTTTTTTGGTAGATTTATCAATTGAAGAATAAAGATGATCTTTTGATTTTAAAAAAATTTTAAAATTTTCGGGATTATTATTATTTTCGAATTTTTCTTTATTTTTTAAAAAAACTTTTGTAAACGTTCGAACGGAACTTTTATAAACACGATTTTGTAAACGGTTGCGCTCACTGATTTTAATACGTTTTTTTGAAGAATTACTATTAGCCATTTTTTTTTAATTATTTTTGAAGAATAGTTGTAATATTTTATATCTATTAGTAGTATAAATTATATTATTTAAAATATCAAGTTTTTAAATATTAAAAACTTGATATTTTAAATAATATAATTTATTATAGTAGATGGAGAGAAATTAAGATAATTTTTTAAAACCAAATAAATATGGTAAAAAATAAAGGAACACGAATTTTAGTTACTTTAGAATGTACGAATTGTCGGTTAAATAGTGAAAAACGTTCACCAGGTGTTTCAAGGTATTTAACTCAAAAAAATAGACGAAATAATCCAGAACGATTGGAATTAAAAAAATATTGTTCTTATTGTAATCAAAGAACTATTCATAAAGAAATAAAATAAACTATGATTAAAAAAAGACAAAAAATATCCTCTATTACTAGCAATCAAAAAATTGACTATAAAGATATTGACTTATTAAGTTTATTTTTGACAGAGCATGGAAAAATTCTTCCCAGACGCGTTACAGGTATAACTTTACAACAGCAAAAAAAATTAGCAAAAGCTGTTAAACGGGCTCGTATTTTAGCATTACTTCCTTTTATTATGTAAAATTTATTATAGTATAAAATGTGCTGCGATATAACCTATAACTATTCAAAAAAATTATAATCGCTATTTATAAATTTTTTTATTAATTTAAAATTTTGGAGGAAAACTATAATGTCTAACTTTCATTGATAAAACATTTTCGGTTCTGTCAGATATTTTAATCAAAATTTTGCCAGCAAGTAAAAAAGAAAAAAAAGCATTCTCATATTATAAAACAGGAATGGCCGCTCAAAATAAAGGAAAATATTCTAAAGCTTTAAAAAATTATTTTGAAGCTCTACAAATTGAAGAAGATATCTTTGATAGAAGTTATGTACTTTATAATATTGGATTAGTTTATGATAACATGGATAAAAAAAAAGAAGCGTTAGAATTTTACCATCAAGCAATAGCATTAAATCGAAATCTTCCTCAAGCTTATTATAATATTGGTAGGATATATCATGAAAAAGCTTTAGCTTGTAGTCTGATTGACGATGAAGAACATAATATGTTATCCATTGAATTTTATGACAAAGCTGTAGAATATTGGAATCAAGCTCTAAAGTTAGCTCCTGATAATTATCCAAATGCAAGAAATTGGTTAGAAGGAACTTCTAGATTAGATGATGATCTTAAATAAAAAATAATATTTATAATAATATTTGCTGGTTTTATATTATAATACTTATGTAGAATATATTAAAGATTACTTTTAATATATTTAAAATATTTTTATTCTTGTATATAATTTTATTTAGAATCTGCGCCATTAAATTATTTTTATTTAATAGTAAAAAATATTTAATAGCGCCACTTTTGTTCAGTATTGGAGTCAATTTATCTTATTTTTAACAATTATGTTATCTGATTCTCAAATATATATTGCATTATCCATTAGTTTAATAGCAGGTATTTTAGCAGTAAGGTTAGGATCCACTATCTATGAATAGATATAAAAAACTGTTATTAATTAAAAGAAATACTGCACCTATTTAATGACGTAATTTATTTTTTTCACACTTCGAATTTTTAAAAATATTATTAACAAAAAATTAAAAAAAAATGAACCAAAAAGATTTAAAAAATTTAGATACTCCAATTTTCCCATTTACCGCTATTGTAGGTCAAAAAGAAATGAAGTTAGCACTTCAATTAAATGTTATTGACCCAAAAATTGGAGGTGTTATGATTATGGGCGACCGTGGTACGGGTAAATCAACAACAATACGTGCTATAGCAGACTTACTTCCTGAGATTGAAGTTGTAAAAGATGACCCGTTTAATTCTCATAAGTCTGATTTAGATTTAATGGGAAATGAAGTTAAAACAGCGATTATGAATGACAAGAAGTTAGAAACTGAATTTATTAAAATTCCAATGGTTGACTTACCATTAGGAGCAACAGAAGATCGGGTTTGCGGTACAATTGATATTGAAAAAGCTTTGACAGAAGGTATAAAAGCATTTGAACCCGGTTTATTAGCCAAAGCAAATAGAGGGCTATTATATGTTGATGAAGTTAATTTACTAGACGATCATTTAGTTGATATTTTATTAGATTCTGCTGCCTCGGGGTGGAATACGGTTGAAAGAGAAGGTATTTCAATTCGACATCCAGCAAGATTTGTTTTAGTAGGTTCTGGTAATCCAGAAGAAGGAGAATTAAGACCACAATTATTGGATCGGTTTGGAATGCATGCCGAAATTAAAACTGTTAAAGATCCTGTTTTACGAGTAAAAGTTGTTGAGGAAAGAACCTCTTTTGATCAAACTCCAAAGGTTTGGATTGAAAATTATGAATCAAAACAACAAGAATTACGTGATCGTATTGTTAAGGCCCAAGATTTATTACCTTCAATTGAAATAGATTATAATTTACGAATTAAAATTTCTGAAGTTTGTAGCCGTTTGGATGTAGATGGACTAAGAGGAGATATTGTAACTAATAGGGCAGCAAAAGCTCACGCTGCTTATTATGGTAAAAATGAAGTAACTTTAAATGATATTTCAAAAGTTATTACATTATGTTTACGACATCGTTTGAGAAAAGATCCTTTAGAATCAATCGATTCGGGTGACAAAGTAAAGAAGGTATTTAAAGAAGTTTTTGAAATTTTCGAAGATAAATAAGTAAAATGTTAAAATTTTTTATTGAAACAAGTACTATTCTTGTAAGTTTTAGTTTAATTTTTTATGTTATAATGAGGCTCCCAAAAGAAATAATTGGTTTACTAGATAGTCGATCTAAAACAATTTTTTCACAGAAATCAATTAATACAAAAATTTTACTTTCTTTAATTTATCTAATTTTAATGTTAATATTTTTAAATATAATAAACTAATTTTAAAGTTAAAATAGGTCTAGTAGGAATTGAACCTACATTGTAAGCTTAGAAGGCTTGTGTCCTAATCCATTGGACGATAGACCCTTTTTTAAATATTTACTATGGGTAATACAGGATTCGAACCTGTGACCTTCTGCTTGTAAGGCAGACACTCTACCACTGAGTTAATTACCCATTTTATCTTTTTTTAAGAATAGTTTAAATGCTAGATTAGGGTCAAGATTCTAATAGTTTAGAATCTTGACCCTAATCTAGCATTTAAACTATTCTTAAAAAAAGGGTCGGTGCCCGAGTGGTTAAAGGGAGCGGATTGTAAATCCGTTGCGTTATGCTACGTTGGTTCGAATCCAACTCGGCCCATTTTAAATTAATAAAAATACTTTTTAACCAATAACAAACATATTTTTAAAAATAAAGTAAAAAATAATTAAAAAAACACTGAAAATAACAAAAAAAAAAAATTGAAACTTTTTAACTTTTATTAAATTTTTTAATGGAGTCAATATTATATATATTAAACCAATTGAACTAGTAATTAAAAAACGAACATATCTAATTACATTTTTCCAAAATTTATTCATAATAAAATTAATACTAATAAGTCTAATCAATTCATTTAGTGTAAGATGTATTATAGAAATTTTTTCTTAATAATTTGATTTATTTATTCTATAGATTTAGATATTTCACTTTTTTTTGATCAAATTTTAATTGAACTGTCCCAATGGGTCCATTTCTTTGCTTTGCAATTGCAATATCAATTATTAATTGATAAGAATTTGAGAAATTATCAAAGAATAAATTTTTATTTTTTGATAATAATATTACTAAATCTGCATCTTGTTCAATAGATCCACTTTCTTTTAAATCAGCTAAAATTGGTTTTTTATTAAGTCTCATTTCAACATTTCTATTTAATTGTGATAAGGCAATTATTGGAATATTGAACTCACGCGCTAAATTTTTTAAAGAACGGGTTATTTGAGAAAGTTCATACGCTCTAGTTTGAATATTTACTTTCAAATTTTCAACTAGTTGTAAGTAATCAATAACTATTAATCCAACTTTGTATTTACTACAAGCTAAACTTTTAATTTTATATCTAATTGAAGAAATAGTTAAATTATTATTGTCATCAATAAAAAAAGGTAGTTTTGCGAGAATTTTTAAAACTTTGCTAAGTTTTATCCAATCCTCTTTATAAAGTTTACCATTTTTTAGTTTTGATTTTGGTATATTAGTTTCCATTGTTAATAGCCGGTAAATTAACTGTTCTTTTGACATTTCTAAGCTAAAAAATAAAACCGGTATTTTTGAATATTTAATTGTATTAATACTTAATGTCAATGAAAATGCAGTTTTTCCAATTGAAGGTCTACCTGCTATTATAATTAAATCGGATTTTTGAAAGCCATTTGTTAAAGAATCTAATTTATAAAATCCTGAAGGTATACCTGAGAATTGAGATTTATCTTTTTTTTTTTTAAGGTTTTGAAAGATTTTATATATAATTTCACTTGTTGTTTCTAATTTATTTATATTTACATTATTAATAATGAATAATAATTCAGTTTCAAAAGTTGTCAAAATATCTTTTATATTTAAATTTGTAATATATGCTGAATTAATAGCTTTGTAACCTAGTTTTATGATACAACGTCTAATAAATTTTTCTTTTACTAAATAAATATAATAATTAATATAAGCTATATTTGGAATTTGATTAATTAATTCTAATAAGATTTTAATTCCCCCACTTTTTCGTATTAAACCATTATCTTGCAAAAATGTTGTTAAGGTTATAATATCAATAGGAATATTGTTTTTGTACAAAAAAATAATTGCTTTAAAAATTTCTTGATGATTTCGAAAATAAAATGCATCAATACAAAGTGTATCTATAGTTAATTCTATAGTTGGAGGATTTATCAATAAACAACTTAACACTGTTTTTTCAGCTAAAAAATTATGTGGTAATGATTTTACTTTTTGTTTTTGCATTTTTTCTTGAGGTTGTATTCTTTTATAGTTAAAATAATTAGAAGCGTCCTTAGTTCAGTTGGTAGAACACTAGTTTCCAAAATTAGTTGTCGAGGGTTCGAGTCCTTCAGGACGTGCTCCTCTTGCATCAAGAGGTTTCCAGACTTTATTTATTAAATAATTTATTAGAATCTAAATTTAATTATAAGATATAACTATAAATTTTAAAAATCATTTTTTTTATTTATCAACCAATTCCAGATTATTATTAAAATGGCTAAAAAAATAATTGCTTTAATTAAATTAGCTTTGCCTGCTGGAAAAGCAACTCCTGCTCCACCTGTTGGTCCAGCCTTAGGTCAACATGGAGTAAATATTGCTACGTTTTGTAACGAATACAATGGAAAAACATCAGATAAAACTGGGCTTATTATTCCCGTTGAAATTTCAGTTTACGAAGATAGAAGTTATACTTTTGTTTTAAAGACACCTCCCGCATCTATTTTATTATTAAATGCAGCCAAAATTAAGAGCGGTTCCTGTACTCCTAATAAAACAAAGGTAGGTTCAGTTACTAAAATACAGTTAGAAGAGATTGCCCTAACAAAATTACCAGATTTAAATACTACTAAACTTTCCAGTGCAATTAAAATAATCGAAGGGACAGCTAGAAATATGGGAATTATAATTAGTGATTAAATTTTTTACAAGAAATTTTTCGAGTTTTTCTACTAAGTATTCTTACTATATATTTTACAAAAAAAATCTATCGATCTATATATATATATATATGAAAAGACTTTCAAAGCGTCAAAAAGCAAATTTAATAGAAATTTCTGAAAACCTATATTCAAATATTCGAGAATCTATTTCTCTTTTAAAGAAACTAAGTTCAAATAATTTCAATGAAACATTTGAATTACATGCAAATTTGAATATTGACCCGAAATATGCTGATCAACAACTAAGAGCTACGGTAATTTTACCCCATGGAACTGGAAAAGAAATCAAAATTGGTGTTTTAACAAATGAAGAAAATTTTGACGAAGTAAAAAAAAACATAATTCCTCCAATGGCAGATAATTTAATTGTAGGAAATGATGATTTAATTGAAAATATGACCCATTTGACAATTCCTTACAATGTAATAATTGCGACACCAAATATAATGCCAAAATTAGCGAAACTAGGTCGAAAATTAGGGTCAAAAGGTTTAATGCCTACTTCTAAAAATGGTACAGTTACAACAAATTTAACAAAAACGATAAAAGAATTTCAAAAAGGGAAATATGAGTATAAAGCAGATAAAACAGGAATTTTACACTGTATTTTTGGGAAAGTAAATTTTACTACAGATCAATTAGTTGAAAATTTAATTGTTTTATACAAATCAATTGAGCAAAATCGTCCCTCTGGTGTAAAAGGAAAATATTTTAGGAGTTTATTTATTTGTACGACTATGGGTCCTGCTTTAAAATTTGATTCTGATTTATTTTCTGAATTTTTAAATTAATCTTAATTCAAAATTATAAGCTAACTAATCTTAACTTTTAAAATTAAGTCTGACCTCGTCTTTTTAATAAGATTAGATGTCAAAAATTGAGTTGATAATTAATGAACTAAAAATGTTATCTCTTATCGAAGCATCTGAGCTAATAGCACAGATTGAAGATACATTTGGGGTTGATGCATCTTCAAGTATTGGTGGAAATGTTGTTATGACAAATTCTCTACCAACAGAAAGTATAGAAGAAAAAAGTGAATTTAATTTAATTCTTGAAGAAGTTCCGCCAGATAAGAAAATTGCGATTTTAAAAATAGTTAGAGGGTTAACTGGACTTGGTCTAAAAGAAGCTAAAGCACTCGTAGAATCGGCTCCAAAACAAATTCAAGAAGGTCTTGTAAAAGATGTTGCTGAGGATGCAAAAAAACAGCTAGAGACTGTGGGGGCTAAAATTTCGTTAAAGTAACTCTTATACCTATAAATAAAATTTATCCTTCCAAAATGCATATAATAGAATATTGATAACTTTTATAATACTTTTATTTATTAAAAATGGTTGAACCTTTATTATCTGGAATTGTTTTAGGAATGATAATCGTTTCAGCGTTTGGTTTGTTCGTTGCTGCTTTTTTACAATATCGTCGTGGCAATCAATTTGAAGTTTAATTTCAAATTGATTTAATAAAAAGGTTATTAATATTAAAATAATATTAATAATTGACCTGTTTAATTGCATTATTTATTTTGGTTAAAATTTGTTAAATGAAGCTGGTGTAGCTCAATGGTAGAGCAACGGATTTGTAATCCGTAGGTTGGAGGTTCAAGTCCCTTCACCAGCTACTTAATTTTAAATAATTTTACAAACTCTATTTTTAGTACGTGTTATTTTTTAAAGCGATAAAATTAATTTTTCATTATCTTTAAAAATTGCGTATTTAAAGTTGTTTTTATGTAGACAAATATGTTATTATAAAGTATAAAGTATTCATTATTTATTTATTATTATGGATAATAACTATTTACAACTAACGCTTACAATTAACTTAATTTTTCTATTTGGTTTTTATTTTATTAATTTTAGACAGCTTGGACTTATCGATGGACAAGAAACGAATGTTTTAAATGAACAAACTCCAGCTCCAACTAAAATTAATAATTTAAATATGAGTTACACTAAATGTTTGAATTATTTAGATATGGGATGGATTAAAAAAGTTGATTTTTATAATCATAATAGGTATGCTATTGTTGAAGCTTCTAGTCCTGCATTAGGTTTTCGTACTCAATCAGTTCGTGTTGATTTGCCAATCGGTGCTTCTCAATTTCTCCAAAAACTCAAAACATATGATATCAATTTTGATTCACATCCAATACCACGTAAAAATATTTATATTGTGATTCTTGCGAATTTAATATTGCCAATAACATTTATGGGTGGTTTAATATTTTTATATTACAATTCTAATGATTTTTCTTTAGATTCTGGATCGCCCATGAATGTAGGTAAATCACCAGCTCGATTTGAAAAACGTTCAAATACAGGAGTAACATTTAAAGATGTCGCTGGAATTGATGAAGCACAATTAGAAATTGAAGAAATCGTATCTTTTTTAAAACAACCGGATAAATATACTAAAGTTGGTGCAAGAATCCCAAAAGGTAGTTTATTGGTTGGACCTCCAGGAACGGGAAAAACATTATTAGCAAAAGCAATTGCTAGCGAAGCTGGGGTTCCATTTTTTAATGCTGCAGGTTCTGAATTTGTTGAAATGTTTATTGGTATTGGAGCATCACGGATTCGGGATTTATTTGATAAAGCATATGAAAATACTCCATGTATTATTTTTATTGATGAAATTGATGCTGTAGGTAGAGAACGAGGTTCTGGAATAGGTGGTGGAAATGATGAAAGAGAACAAACTTTAAATCAACTTTTAACAGAAATGGATGGATTTATTGAAAATAAAGGAATTATTGTTCTTGGTGCAACTAATAGAGCTGATATTTTAGATGCTGCTTTATTACGACCAGGACGTTTTGATAGACAAATTACAATTGGATTACCAAATTTCAAAGGCCGTGTTGATATTTTAAAAGTCCACTCAAAAAATAAACCGTTAGAAGAAAATGTTTCCTTAGAAAAATTAGCGATGCGGACTCCCGGATTTTCAGGAGCTGAGTTAGCAAATTTATTAAATGAAGCAGCTATTTTATCTACTCGATACAAAAGTTCATTAATTACAAAAAGAGAAGTTGATGAGGCTATTGATCGTGTTATTGGCGGTGTTACTGGTAGCAATTTAGAAGATGATAAACCAAAGCATTTAATTGCTTATCATGAAATGGGCCATGCAATAGTGGCATCTATCCTAGAAGAGCATGAAGAAGTCGATAAAATTACACTTGTTCCTCGCGGTAAAACTAAAGGTTTAACTTGGTTTAAGTTAAATGAAGATCAAATTTTAATTTCGCGTAAGCAATTATTAGAAAAAATTACAGTTATATTAGGAGGTCAACTTACTGAACAAATTGTGTTTGGTATGGCTGAGTTGACAAATGGAGCCATTGGTGATTTAAGACAAGCTACAAATATTGCTCGTCAAATGGTAACAGAGTTTGGTATGTCAAAGATTGGTCCAATGGCTTTGAATATTATTCCGGAATCAAAGAAGGTTGAAAAAAGAGTGGATAAAGAAGTAGCTCGAATTATTAGTGATTGTGAAATAACGGCTCGTCAAATTATTCGTGATAATCGAGTTATTATTGATTTTGCTGTTGAACGACTTGTTGAAAAGGAAACGTTAAATGGTGATTCGTTAATAGATATAATTAAAATTTACTCTACTCTATAGAAATCAATCTGAGATAACATTTTTCTATTAATTGTCACACTTGATATTTTTAACTTATTTATGAATTGATGATAGTAAATT
>JAULBV010036670.1:0-31939 GCA_032358295.1 Pterothamnion heteromorphum | reverse complement strand
GCGGGGCACCGACGGCTCAGAGCCATCAGCGTCCATGTGCCGCACGATGCGGTTGATCACGAATTCCACCGGGCGTGAGAGCGAAGCGATATCGGCGTCCACGGTTTCTTCCGACTCATTCGGCGTCTCGGCTTGAGGCTCCTCTGAGTTGGGCTCGACCTCTTCATCGACCTCGTCGTGTGCGTCGTGCCGTGTAGACGGGGTATCATACACCAGCTCGGGCGACGGTATGGATTCCGTATGTACGGTGCGTTCTCCCTCCGCGACTTGCGTGTCTGTGGCCCGTCACAGAGGCGTGTTGAGACTCCTCGCATCCAGCGGTACAGTAGCCGCCTCCGGCGAGATTTCGCTTGGCCGACGCGCCTGTGTCACCAACTCTTCACAGTCCAACACGGAGTCCTCTTGGCTATCCACGACGGTGGTTTCACCACGCGGCAAGATGCCATAAACTCTCTCCGGCGGTTTCCTGATGTCCGCGAGGCCCATTTCTGGGGGAGCTGGCCATAATGAACGGTTTCCACCTTCCGTCTTTACGGCTGCATCCGGTGGTGTCCAGCCTGCATCAGGCGACATCGGTGCCGGCACAACGCGGTCCAAAGACACACGCTCTTGGAGGCCTTCCACATCCAACAGCAATGTATGCTCTCCGCAGGAGACAACGCGGTGCGGCCCCGTGACAAGCGGCGCGAGCTTATGGCGTGTATCCTCTCGAGTATTCGAGTGGTCGACTCGCAAGAACGCATAAGCTTTGGGTCGCAAAGCTTGCCGCATCGGTCGTACGCGGTTGTCGAAACGCCGCTTGTAGCGGTCTTGAGCCTTCTGTACACTGCATGGTAAGTGGCCGAAATTTTAACGCTTCACACCGTTAAAAGTAGCTGTACGGTACCGTCAAAATGCCTCCAGAACCGTTAAGCGAACTGCGGTACATTGACCGTTGAACGACTAATCGCTTAACGGTACCGTATCGTTGTCTGGATATCCCTCGAACCATCAAAGGGAGCGGTACCGTATCGTCGTTCGCGTAATGAATAATACATACACAAGAACGAAGTAACGGTACTGTACCGTTCTGAATAGTGATACGTTATGTACATTTCGACCGTACCGTACCGCTAAAGGCCCTCCCCGTATCGTCATTCCAGCCCTACCGTACCGTCGTTAAGCATTGCAAAAGTAATCGAAAGCAACGGTTCCGTACCTTGAAATATGAAGGTACGTTACGTTGACCACGATGGTACCGTACCGCTAAAATGCTATCCATGCAACTACAAAACCATTGATACAGTACCGTCATTCGGAGGTTGGATGTGCGTGCATTCTTACAGTACTGTACCGTTAAAAGTTATCCTTCGTGTGAATAAGAGTCTCTGTACCGTACCGTCAAAACGGAGGCAATGTGCAATTAAACGGACAGTAGAGTGACTGTACCGTACCGTCCGGATTGACGTTTGCGTAGAGCAATATGTTCAGTACGGTACCGTCATATTGTACGTGAGACATGTACCTCTAGTTATTGGAATATCGGTACCGTACAATCAAAAGTGATGGTACTGGATGGAACGATGAACGGTACCGTACCGTCAAGTAATGTTGGTGTGAACAACGATACAGTACCGTCAAAAATGAGGGTACGTTTTAGGCGAAAGCGATGGTACCGTAGCGTCATAAGGACTCTACCGTTTGATCGTTCGAATGGTTTTCGGAACCATTGCTTGCATCGTCTGATATGACTGTACGGTACGGTAGGACGAAGTGTACCGTAACGCCGATTTTAATAGTACTGTAGCGTCATATTCTACATGTCATATTACATTCCTATCCCATGTGCGGGGGATATCCGCACTGTCGATTCAGTACAATGAACCGTCCGCCCTCCATTGGTGACTTGCTGTGCTGTATCCTGTTGTCCGACGCGGATTCCTTGCACAGCGAATCGCAGACGTGCACCAACCCAACGCGTCGAACACCATCACCCAATCTCATAAATTTCAAGTCTCCTCGAACAGCGAAGGATGAATCTAGCTGTTCCATTTCCTTGCACGCCACCCATACCTGTTCGGAACGCACGTTGAGAATGGCGAAAATGATGAAGATGCGTGGTGTACTCTGTCCGGCCGGATCATTGCGAAGAATGCGATCATTGTCGCCGGAATACAGAGGTATTGCAGACACGCCGTCGTTCCGCCTGATGACGTTGTACCCAACCGATCTTGTTTTCCGTCCGGAACTGTCAGTCCCGCGGAAGACTGCTCTTTCATACACAGTCACGAAGTCTGTCAGCGGTGTACTTCTTCCCACTCCGTACTCATCCGACAGGACGCGAACGGCCTCATGAACACACTCTTCCCAGGCACTGACATGTTGAATACCTACCACGTCCCACGTGAATTGTTTCCGAGATGAGACAAAAGAAAACGTACAATCTTGCATCTGTGAGAGGACTGGTTCCTCGAATAATGGAGGGAGAGCGCTGCGAAACTCCCGAAGAAACATGGCGACGTCTGTGTCCGATCCATCGAGATCCAGTGCGGCCGCACCCAGCAACAGGCGACGCAAGCCCAGTTCGCAACGACAACGTTCGTTGCCCGTGGTGTTCTTCCATCGTGAGTACAGTTCGTGTATCCTACAAATCCAGTCCCTACCGACAGCCCTCTCCATTCCAGTAATGTGAGAGTCTGGGTGCGTGTTCCGCTCGAGCCAGTCTTTGAATCTCCTGTGTACCATTTCCATAACCATTTCGGAGCAATTCCGGGCGTGGCCAAATAATGGTATAGTATGCATGCATAGTTCCAACAGGCGGTGACTGTTTGGTTTGTCCAATATGCGACCCTGGTTCCGATTCGTCCGAACATATGCGTCCGCTGCTTGTAGGTAGGATTTTGCCTTACCAACGAGGTCACTCTCGTATTCCACTCTGTTCGACGGATGAAATCGATCCACTTCTTGCTTTCCATCGACACATGTTCGAGGCCAGAAGTACACAGCAGATATTACATCCTGTAGCAAACCTGGGAGTAAGTACGAAGGATCCTGAGTTGACGCATGCAGCAGTCGAAACAATGCGGCCGCAAATAAGTTGACGGAGAACAACTGGGACATGGTGAAGCTTTGGATGCCACCGCAGGAGCCACGCTTATCCCAGCGTAGAATGTTGGATTGCGTAGGCATCCCATTCCTGGAACATGAATCGATCAAGTTCATTTCCATTTTCTTCCGAGCAGTGTCTGAGGGCAAGTTATCGAAGCACAACGCGAGGACGTTCTTGATTAATCCTGTGAGTAAATGATCTGGGACAGCAGGGACACTCATACATGATTCAAAGCAAAGAGGGGACACGAATGATCCGTGAATATCACGTACCCGCTCTGCACGCAATTCACGTAGTCGGTTCGACAAGTATACCAAAGGTAGTGCGGCCGCAGCTTCATTGGTTGCCGTTTTCATACCGAACTTTTTCCTTTCTTGCTCACTTAATACGCAGCCGCGGAGAATGCGCATCCTTTCATCGGTTCGCATGAAAGACAGTCGTTTTGAATGTACGTCGGTGGTGTACATGGTTTCGGATCGATTGGATCCTTTTCTCCTAGTCATCGTACAAAGAGGGCAGAAAGCGGTGGCAGTGTGGCCCATCACATCAGTCGCTGCTGCAACCGCAGGGTAGTCACCGAAAAATGCAATGGGGTCCATGAAGATTGTCACTTTGTTTCCGTCCGGGTCGACACCTTGCACGCCACGCACAGCACCTTGCACGACGTCATCAATTATGACACGCAGAGCTTCGTTGATTGATTGCCCGTCCGGGGTCAATGCCAAAACTCTTGCCGCTGTGGACGACCGCCTTTGCTCCTGGGACAGCCCTATGGGCATGAGGTAGCAGCCGCCAACTGACCTTGTATCCGACATAGACTTCACCTGCTTGAAGCCATCGGCGTAGAGTGCAAACCTGTAAACGACATACTTCGATCCGTCAGACATCCGGCCGGAATTTCGAGTTGCGCATTCATCCACTGCGGTACCTTGTCCTGCGTCGGACGTTCGCCCAAGCCATTCCGGTAGTGCACGCACGGAGCATTTTCTGATGACCCGAACTCCCGCTGAGTTGAGATCATGACTGCCGCCAATAGCACTGTCGCAAACTGGCGTTTCCACCCAAGCCACATGCTCTGTTGGCGATCCCGTGCCTTGCAGTGCGAAGGAACTGATCATTACACAAACCACTCCATGGTTCTGATAACTGACATTCGGCCGAAGTATAGTGCACACATCTCCTGGACGGATTCGGAGGATTGAACGTGCTCGTCCGTTGGGATCTTCCTGAGATGCTGCACCTGCCGGACAAGTCCCACTTGTTTGTCGTACGCGTCGTAAACAGTTCATGATGAGGTCTTCTGCAGGCGTTGCCGTCGATGCTGCCGACGGAGGAGAGACTGGAGTTGAGCGATGAGATGCAACGTACCACATGGGCCCAACACGGACATCGAGGTCACAGCAGTTCGTTGCGTCCGCATTCGATATCGCCCAACCCATGTCAATGAACTTGGACAACTCCTGAGACCAATCTCGTACTTGAAGGGAAATTCGGACGTCATCACCTACCTTCGCGTGCACGACAGCTTGTCTGAATCCGGCCGGAAAGAAGAGGCGCGCTCCTAGCGCATGTTCACGAGAACGAACAATAGGGGCGTTCTCTATGCTCAAGAAATCGTCAGTGCCCAAGTCCTCGTTCTCGAATATATCCTGAAAAATATGAGCGGTCGCGACGTCCAGCTTCGCCCATTCCGTTGGTCGCACGAGACATATTGAGGCCCGCAGTTTCCTTTCCCTCGACGGAGTGTGATCGTTTGCAGTGATGCGTTCGCAGCTCACGTCCTTCAAATTCAATATCTGTGATCGCGGGAGGCAAAAATCCCTGAAGTACTTCCAGACGTTTCCTCGAAGGGTCTTGTACGTTGGCATGTGCGTGGCCGCATCGCCTCTTCGAATTGCGGCCGCAAGGATCGTGTACTGCGCTGCCGTGAATCGTACATTGCCCACGATACACAGGTATCCCAACATGGCCTCCCATAACACTGATTTGGAAGGCAGCAGAATATTATTTTCTTATCAGAATTTTTTAAAATGTTTCCGAATCCCATAAAAGTTACACCGTTGCACGCAGGAGCTTGAGAGGAATAGATTGGCGTTGAGAACACGGCAATCGGCCCAATAGATCTCGAGATAGAAAATTGTCGTGCAGAGGTGCAGAAAAGTCGGCAAAACATTATAAAATGCGCACAACTTTAATCTTTTAATAAAAATTTTGAACAGCTTTTCAAATGCAGCGCCCCCGCGCCGCCACCTGTCCGTTACGCCCCGCACCGCATGCCCGCCCGCGCATGCCCCTCGTCATGCGCCGCGCACCCGCCCCGGCAGAAGCCCACACACCCGAGCCGCGCGCGCGCCGCTGTGCCGAAGTCAACCATCTCGCGCGATGCCTCCCGCCTCCGCCTTCGTTGTCGCGGGCCGGCCGCGCCGCCGTCTCCCACCTCGCGCGCAGGGCTGCGCCTTCCTCGCCGTGCGCGGGATGCCCGCGCCCGCGCCCGCAACTGCGTCCAACGCGCGCGCCGCAGTGCGTCTTCGTCGCCGCGCGTCCGGCGGGCCGCGCGCGCGCCCGCCACTGCCTCCCGCGTGCCTAGTTTGGCCTTCGTGGCCGTGCGCCGGGCGATGTCCCCCTTGTCGCGCGCTGCGCGTCCCCGCCGTCGGCCCGCTCAGCGCGGCCGCCACCGCCAAGTCCAGCAACTGAGCCCCGCCTCCGCCGCTGTCGGCCCGCACCGCGCGGCCGCCGCAACCAAGTTAACCACCTGCCGCGCTGCGCCGCCTTCGTCCGCGCCCGCCGGCCGCCCGCACGCGGCACGCCACGCCAAGTATCGGAACTTCGCGCCCCCCCGCCACGCCGCAGTCAGGCCGCACCGTTCGGCCGCCGCCGCCGAGTCAAGCACATGGCGCGCTGCGCCATAGCCGTCCCCGCGTGCCGGCCGCGCGCGGCCGCGCAACGACAAGCCTCACACGTCGCGCGCTCGGGCCGCCGCAGCACTGCGTGCCGGTAACGTGCACGTGCTGTCAATCCGCGCTAGCCCCGCCTGCGTCGCGGCGCCCCGCGTCCGCGCGCCCCTCGTCAACTTGACCAAGCCCGTGCCCGCGAACACCTCCGCTTGAGGCGCGGCGGCGCGCCGATGTCGCCGTGCTCCACGTGGCCGCCCCGCCCAAGTGCTACCAGTCGCTTCCTGCGCCGCGCTTCTGCCGCCCTGTGCCCCACCTGGCGACCACGCCCGGTCATGTCCTTCCAAGTTGCTGGCGGCGATGTGCCGTTGTCGACATGCGCCGAGAGGCCGCTGCCGCTCCGCCCAAGTGCCACCAGTCCATTTCTGCGGCCCGCCTCCCCCGCCCTGCGCCGGACGTCCACCAAGTTGCTGGCAGCGCCGCGCCCTTCTCGCAATGCACCGCGCGGCCGCGGTCGCCCCGCCCAAGTCCCACCAGTCGTTTCCTGCGCCGCGCCTCTGCCGCACTGCGCCGCGCAGGGCGCCCGCGACCGGTCAAGTCTACCAATTTGTCGCAGCGCCTCTGCGGCCTCCTCCAGGCACATGCGCCCGCGCCTCGCGCCCGTCCCTTCCCGAATCCACCGCGCTCTCCCCCGCGCGTGCTCGCGCCAGCATCCGCGCCCCCTCCGCGGAGAACGGAACCGATTCCTTTGCTGCGCCCGCCTCTTTCGATGTGCCTGCGCCTGGCGGCGGCTTCCTTCTATCAAGTCGCACGCAAGTCGCGCGCCGCGCTTCGCGCGCCGCCGGTTGCGCCCGCCGATCTCGCCGTGCGCTCTGCGCCGCGATAGCGAGTTCGACGAAGTAAAGCGCGCTGTGTTCTGTGCGTCGCCACGCGCCACACACAGTCGCGCCGCAGTGCTCCCTGCGATCGATCCTCTCGCCGATCGCTGCGCGCAGCGTCCGTCGCCGCGCGCAGCGCGCCCGCCGCTCGCAAGTGTACTAGGAGTGCTCGCGGCGCCCGCTGGTCTGGCCGTGCGGCGGGCGGTCGCGTCTGCACATCCCAAAAGGCCGAGTCGCGTGAAATCTTGCCGCGCGCTTTTCGTTTCGAAAGTCGATGCAGTGTTCGCGGTGGCTGCTGGTCTCGCCGTGCGCCCGGCGGCCGCGTCGGCACAGTTCAAAAGTCGAAGTTGCGTACTGCGCTCTGAGTGTGCGCGCTAGACCGTCGCAGCGCGCCCTCCCCTCCCAAGTCGACCATGTGAAGTCGGCGACTTCACAGCACGCGTCGCGTGCTGTGCGCTGGGTCTGCGCGCTGGGTCTGTCGCCGAGCGCCGCGCGCCCGCTCTGCTAGGCTCACATCTCGCTGGGACCGCCTCCGTCGCCTTGCGGCCTGCAGTCGCGCCCGCTGAAGTCTATCGGGCCCTCGTCTGTCTGCTGCGCGCTTCGTCTGTCTCAGTGCTCGCCGCGCCCTCCGTTCTCGCCGTGCGACAGCTTCCCCGCCAAGTCTCCCAAGTCCCCTTACCGCGCCACGCGCCACTGCTGTCGCGACTCCCAGTCGTTTCCTTTGCCACCCTCTGATTCGGAGCCGCTGCGTTAAGGTAAATACCACCTGCGCGTCTTACAAAGCCCCGCTCCTGCTCCTCACCTATCCGGTACTCTACTTGGCCGCTTCGCTGTCTCCCCGCCGCGCCGCCGTCGCCAGCGCGCCAACTCCGCGTTGTAACGTACTCGTTTATTCGTAGGCTACGCGCATTCACTCAACTAGCTACTCAGCGCGGTACTTGTCGGACGTCTCGCTGCCGCCGCCGTCACCGTGCTCGCGGGGCTGCGTGCGGACGCGTCCTTGCGGGCGGAGGGCCACGGGCGCCCTCTTCTTCATCGACCAGTTGGTGCGGCGACGCTTCCTCGGGTTCACCGGAACCAGGACCGGCGCAGGGCCTTGGGAGATGGTGGGGGAGACGGTAGTGACGTCATCGGTCTCCGAGGTGAGTTCGATGACGTCGCCCCCCAGCGCCACGACGATGACGTCGCTCAGAACCGTCTCGCAGGCCGCGTTCTTGACCTTTTCGTTGGTTTAGTCGCCCGTCGGAGCGCTGTTCGTGGACTCGTCCACTTGCACGAAAACGCGCTCGACGACGGGCCTGCTATCCTCCGTCACCTCATCAGTCGACGGAGGATAGACGGGGCATCCAGCTTCTTCGGCGTTGGGCATGTTGGATGTGCGAGGGAAAGGATGGATGGAGAGGAGGGAGAGTAGCTGGATGGGATGGAAGGAAGTGGTCGTGTACTGCGAAATGGTAAGAAGGGCTGAGGAAGACGAGAGAGGCGGAGTGGTGAGAAATGAGAAGGACTGCAGTGGGAGAAGGGAATCCCTTGATGTTTACCGCGCAACCAGGCCGTCTCCTTTACTTACTGCCTACTCAGTGACCGTTTCCTGGCTCGTGCGAATGCGAATGCGCATGCCGGAGACCTCACGCACGAAGTAGGCGACTTCGCCGTCGTCGTCCTCAGTCTCCTCCAGGTACATTCTGACACGACCAGACCCGGAAGTGACACTCACGTCGGTCGCCATCGGCACCCAGTGCTCGAGCCAGGAGTAGCCTGGTTCAGCAAGCAGACCGATCAGTGCGTCCTTGGGCATCGGATGCTTGGGCGGCACGTCTTGACGGAACCCCACCATGTACAACGTCGCATGTCCTTGCGGCGCGCTTCGCCTTCCCATGAAGATAACAACACGACGGAGGCGTCCTTGAGTGACGCAAAAACCGCGCCCAGGCGGCCGGACGTCGACGTCAACTGCGATGTAGTCAATTGCCCGGATGAGTGCATGCATCACACCTTCATGGACATGCTGCGGCGAGACGCTGACGCTCTGCAAGCGTCTTTATATACTTATGGTTCGGAGAATCAAGTCTTACTGTACTGGTTTACTCCTGTAAGGCTTGGACTCCGGGAAAATGTGCCGACACATGCGCTCAATGGCACCCCCGATGAGCCACGCTCATATGCTCTGGTTGTGTAAAGCCCAGTACTACTGCACGCATTTTAGTTCCACGGTATCTCTGACAGGGAGGAAAGTATCTTCAGGTTCTCGGGTAACTGACTGCACGGGTTTTTGATGGGTATTTGAATGGGCACGTCCACATTACTGGTGAAGTATCCTTTCCCCGTTGTCTTTATATCATACTCACCTCCCCCAGCCCTGTACGATATCAGTACTGCACCGGTTTTAGCCGGAGTACCTGTTTCCACGTGGGTCTCTGCTTCGATGAGGACAAGTCGTACTGTAAGGACCAGTCCATTATATCAGTATAACAACGATTACAGCAGAGTTCGGAGTGGTAACCTTATTGAGGGTGGTGGATATTCTGTACCTGGTGAATATATATTCTGTACGCCAGTACGCCGCCGTAAGAATGTCGTGAAGCAGAACAGAAAACGCCACCGCAACGATACCAGCTGTTTACACGTATGTTCTGAGCGCTCTCCGGGCCCCTGTCTGTGCCCAACTGCATCTCGCCAGTGCACTCCGCGTACCTCCAGGTTCATCCATACCCACACCACCAACCACCACAGCCTCTAATCACCCGTACCGCAACGTTCCCATTGTTGTCAGCACCCGTTTCAAGCTTTCCTCTCACTTGAACCGACCCATGCCTCCTCGGACTCCTTCCCGACGAGGCCGCGGAAAGCCGAGGCACCGAGGCGGCAGGAGGAGTACACCGACGAAGATGACCAGAGAGAGTAAGGCTACGTGCGAAGAGGTGCCCGAAGAAGACGACCACGACAAGACAGCAACCATCACACATCAACCATCCGGCTGCGTTACCAAGCAGACGGCGTTGACGACTGCCGCGCCGAGCGACGTAGCCGCCTTGGCCTCCGTCCCCGGCCCCCTTCCCCATGAAAAAGCAGCTTCCTCGCCTAGCTTGCCGTCCTCTGGAAACGTCGGATCACCGCCGGGTGAAAGCGCTGGCTCGCCGTCTGATGCAAATGCCGCCTCACCGGCCGCTCCGCACGCCAACTCGGCGAAGGCTGCGCTCGTCGGCTCGTCCTCCAGTGGCCACGCCGTCTTGTCGCCGGAGCCCGTCAAGTACATCGCAGATGAGGAAGCAGGTTGCGCGATTGCGACGGCAAACTCGGTGAGCCAAGTGAATTTGGAAGCAAGTACTGCACATGCAGTCGCCGCAGAAGGATTGTCTGCTAGTGGCGGGGAGGCAGTCGTCGCAGAAGAGTTGCCTGGCAGTGGTGCCCGTGAGGTACGAGGGGGGAACAAGTCCGTGCTGCACAGGGCGACAAGCCGACTGGTGATGCAGATGAGGTTCTATGCCGAAGTGGCTCACGCTCTCGAAGCGTACAAGACCGTCTCGCCGCGGACCACAGGCATTACGAAGGAGGTACGGCCGGTCCGGAAGATGTGGTGCGCGCGGAGCGTGGGATGTGTGTGAGTGAGGCTCGTCGCGAAGAAGATGATGACCAGGAAGAAGAGAGAGAGATCACAAACGTTACGTACGTTCCAGGAGCAGGAAGTAGATCTCGTGCGGGTCTTCGTCGGAGTACGCGGTCTGCACCTGGCGTGCAGGACACAGATAGTGATGATGGAAGAGATGAAAGAGACGGCAGTGATGAGGAGGATATTCCTGCAGTCGAAGAGGAATCACACGGAAGCGAAAGTGAATTCGAGGAGCCCCGCCGCAAAGTTCGGAGGTACAACAGCACGGTCCGAAAGCGCACCGCTCGATCTGCACCCACCCCGAGACGACACAGGTTTGCTCATTTGAAGCATGCCACTGCTTCTGATTTCAGCACAATGACGTGCTGTAGACGAAGGAAATGTTTCGAAAACGTGAACAAGGAGCACCTGGCAGCAAAGGTCCGAAGCGTTCTTTCCATGAATATGGACGACAGGCGTGAGACGCTCAAGTCGATGTTGACCGAGGCTAATGTATTCATGTTCGACGGCCGCGGGGTTTGTTCCCAATTCTTAGTGCACGCCTTCCGGTTCTCAAGGGACATTCAATCCTTTGTGAAAGGGACACCACGAGCGTATTCCGCTCCAAGCCGTATTGGGAGTCAGACAGATCGCCAACCAACGACAGGCAAGGACGACATCATTTGCTTTCTGGAGCGTATAGCCGAACAGGCGGCGAATGAGATGCCGGACTCAAACGAGAAACAACTGCCGTTCTACGACAAAAAACACGTCTACGAGATATTCGTGGAGCAGTACCGCAGGCTGAATGGCGGAGAAGCACCATCCCAATCGTACTTCTATGTCGTTTGGAACGCATCGGTGCCGCACATCAAGATACGAAAATGGACTCGGTTCACGAAGTGTGCAGATTGCGAGCGATACAAGCGGGCGCTGGCTGACGCAGTGCGGTCGAGCACACGGAGCACCAGCATTTTGGAGGATTACAAAACGCACACGGACATGGCAGCAGCGGAGCGTTGCTCTTATCAGATGCGAAAGGAGAAATCCATTTTGTCACCGTCAGATTGCATGTCTATAATCATAGACGGCGCTGACCAGTCGGCATTCGGGTTACCGCATTTCGTCACGTGCACCAAGGAAGTCCGGGGGCACTCTCTAAAAGTCAAGCTGATAGGAATTCTGGACCATGGGGAGCCGCATCATCTGTATCTTTATACAATGACGGATGAGTTCGAGACCGGTGCGAACCATATCGTCGAGGCGTTGCACAGGTTTCTCAACTCACGAAGAAGTCTCCGTCCTTTGCCGAACGTGTTGTACGTACAGCTAGATAACTGTACTCGTGAGAACAAGAATCGGTTCTTCATGGCATATTTGGAGTGTCTCGTGAAATGGGGAGTGTTTTCTGAAGTACAAGCTTCATTCCTTCCTATCGGACACACCCATTCAGACATCGACCAAGTGTTCAGCTGTACGTCCCGCCGTCTCAGAACCCACGATGCTGTCACGATAGAGGAACTGCACAGAGAACTGCGACTGTCCTTCACGCCGTCTCCGTCCGTGACGCAAATCAAGCACATGGCCAACTTCTCAGGGCTTTGCAAGCAGGAAAGTGTTCTGCTTAATGTTCGACCCTTCTCACATTTCAGATATTTTAGGTTCTACACTGTGCCTGATGAACCGACGGAAGCCGGAAACGACGACGTACAAATGAATGACGTGGGCAGAGAGCAGCGAGCGACTACCTGCTCAGTGAAGACCACGATGGTTGACGAGTGGCACAGTCTCCATGAACGTAACGGCGATGGTTCCGTCGGTGGATTTATTCGAAGAACCCCTGATCTGCATCGCACTCCACATACATCCCTTGTCTCCCCGACTGACAAGGATGATGTCTTAAAACGGCTGCACTCCGAAGAAACCCGGATAGCGAGTCGTAATAAGCTCGCTGAGCTTCGTTCCCTCGTTGAAGTGGTGTACGAAACCAGAGAAGACCCTTTCGAGTGGGACCTCGTGAATACTGTGGAGACCACACAGAGAGCGTCGGTAACTGGAGACGGTGCCGTGCCTTCTGATGCTGATGATGGAATTACAGCACTGGGAGAACAAGATGAACATGGACCTGGGGAACTGGAGTACGAAGTGAACTCCATGCTTGCTGTTCGATACGAAGGAGCAACAGAGGCATGCCCTTTCTGGATCGGAAAAGTTCGCACCGTCACTAAATCTCAGACTGGGGCTGTGCAGAATATAGTACTTCATTGGTACGAGAGTTCTGGGTCCATGCACATTTACGACTCTCCTTACTATCCGTCGTACATCAACGCTTCTTCGAAGAGCAAGAGAAAGCCATGGAAAGATAGCATCCCACCGAGTAGTGTTCTCGTCTCTTTCGATGCGCTCACGAAGAAGAACAGGATTCCGTCTGCAGTCGCGAAAAAGCTGCGAACCGGCCGTTCTGAGTGAAGACGTCCTACCTGAACCTCACCACAGCTCACCAGTACTCACCTCTCCCTTCATTCTTTGGTGCATCTGCGTTATACACCCCCCTGTCCGCTTAGCCCGACAACTCCCTTCACTTGAACCATCCCCTTCCTCTCCATCCCCGGCCCCAATTCACCCTCTTCGATCAACCGTCTGCATTACGATTCTGCACCACCAACCGCCCAAGCCATGACTTCTACTCCACCGAACACTCTCCCTCTCTTCATCTCGGAGGACCCGGCCGCCCTGGTCAAGTTCTACGTCACGGTCGCGCGCATTGCTATGCGCAGCGTGGCGAACAAGGACATCCGCAAGATGCGCGTGAAGAACGGCGGTTCGACCTTAGTCATGCGCCGAGGTGCGCGCCGCTTCATTCCGCGTGCGAACAAACTATTCCAGCGCCTCATCGCGCAGTGGATGGTGGGTGACCACACGTGTGTCATCCCGCGCTACGGTCTCGTGACGCTCTACGTCGACGTGCATGACCTCGGGGACGGGTACAGGATGTACAACGTCCGTGACGTCTTCGGGGCGTCCATCTGCTCGTCCGACCCGCGCGTCACGAACTAGCTTGTCCGACTGCGCGACAGTCCGAAAGTAAAAGAAAACCGTCTGTTAGCGCTGTGGGGGTTCCATTTACACGGTATCGAATAACGGGAGCGCGCGGCGTGTATTGGGAGGTAGGCATAGGCCGCAGGCGGGGGCTGGAGCTGTGGGGGGTCGTGGTGGAGCGGAGAGGGCGAAACCGGGCATTCTTGAGCGAAAAGGAGTCTGGCGGCGAAGAGGCTGCGGTCCAGATGCATATGTTGTTGAGCGGAGATTGTCCGGCGGGTGTGTTGCAGCACGAGCGCGACCGAGCGCCTGCGGCCCAGATCCAGATTGCATGCTGCACAGGCAGCAGAGCGAGTCGAGTGGCGAGTGGCGGTCGGGTGCGGGGTTGGGGCAACGAGATCGCATGCTGAACACAGGAAGCTGGGCGACGGGCATGGCGAATGGCGGTCGGGCGGGAGGTTGAACAACGAGAAGGGACTGAACCGATCGTATGCTGAACACTGAACACAGGCAGCTGGGCGACTTGCGTGGCGAGGGTTGGTCGGGCGCTGGCTTCAATGGCGAGTGGCGGGCGGGAGCGTGGGTCAGGAAAGAAAAGCACCCTACGAACTTGGAGACGCAGCGTGCGGCGTGCGCGAGGTTGCGCGTTCCTGGGCGGAGAGCGCCCGACGGAAAACGTCCAGTGAGCCGAAAGCCTCGTCTTCCGAACCGCACATTCTTTTGTGCAGAGGCGGCCGCCGGGCGCGTTCCCGCGGGAGCGCGGCGAAGAGGCCTAGATCCAGATCTCATCTCTCAAGCGCAGCAGGCTTGCTTGAATGGCGAGGGGCGGTCGACGGGGCCCGTGGTTGAGCAACGAGAGGCGACCCCAGCGCGCGGCGCAGGACGGGTACGGCCGGGCCTTGGCGCGCGTGGAGATGGAGACTATGAGCAAAGCGCGGCGTGTGCGAAGAGGGAGTGCGATGCACGGCGAGCAACGCCGGTGGAAAGTGGGATGGGCATGGCACTGGACCCGCGGCAAGTGGCATGGGGAGGCAGCGGGTGCGGAAGCGCGCGGTGAGGGACATGGGGAGGCAGCCGGATCGGAAGATGCTCGTTTGGAGCCCAAATGGGGTGCTAGGATTGTGGGTCAAGGCAACTGAAAAGGCACATTTACCAGACCCAATAACTTGATATTGATAACAGGTCTCAGATCGCCGCTCTCGGTCCAGAAAAAGTCATGTGTAGCACGGTTTGGTTCAAACATTTACAGCAGCTGTGATGTACGAACGGAAATTTGAGAATTAGAACCATCTCCAGCGCATTTTCACTTTTAAAAATGTTACGGCTGAAATTGGTATATGAGACGGGGGCTATTTAATATGCTTGCAGTGCAAACAAGTGGGTGAAATTCTAAACGGTATTTAGTGGTATTGATACCAATTGTCAGGTTTGGCAAATATCCGACTGCAAACCCTGTGCACGCAGCCTCGGCCCACCGCCCTCAGACAGCCCAACCTGCTTCCTCCACCGCGCGGCGCACCTGCATCACCGTGCCGCCGCCCTGCCCGTACACACGGCCGGTAACCTCCAGGACGATCACTTGGGCTGCAACTTCCCACATCTCATCTTCTGCCCCGCGCCGCACAGCCGCCCGAACACGGCCGGCCGAACCGCCCCGCGCCGAAGATCCGCCGCGCCGCGGATCTGCCGCGCCGCCGGAACGAGGCTAGCCCAACCGCACCCGCCCCCGCCCGTGG
Source organism: Pterothamnion heteromorphum (assembly GCA_032358295.1). Taxonomy (NCBI): domain Eukaryota; phylum Rhodophyta; class Florideophyceae; order Ceramiales; family Ceramiaceae; genus Pterothamnion; species Pterothamnion heteromorphum. The sequence goes on along the minus strand of JAULBV010036670.1, from coordinate 16,718 downwards.
CGGCGCGCAGATTCCACGACACCGTCAAGGCTTGACGGTAAGCGTGCGTGACGTACGCTTTGCGTGCCGCGCTTGGCACGGGCGCGCCCGCGCTAAGCTCCCTCGCACTGCCCGTCGGCTTCGCTCTAAGGAATAACGTTGTCCTCACGCGCCGAGCCGCGTCAATTCAGGCCTTCCAACGTGCCCAAGGACACTGTGGTCTGCAACGGGCCCGTGGGCGCTACCTCCTCTGTGACGAGGCGGGCCGCGTGCTCCTGCCTGCTGCCGGTGACTCTCAGGTTCGAGAGGCACTGCGACAGAGGTCGTATCAGTCGCTTCCTCTTTTCTTGTGGCTGGATGGCGTTCGAGACGCACATACTCGCCCCCTCCGCTGTATACCGTGCTGTTGATGCGGTGTCGTGGTGTCCGTCGTCAAGACTCTCCACACACGCTCTCCCGACAAGTGCTGCTCGTCGCGCCGCCGCGCCCATGTCGAGGCCCACCACCCGCCACGTTCCGATCGCCGTGAAGAAGTTGACGCTGACGGCTGTGAAGCCGTCCGTGCAGCAGAGTGCACTGCTCTCCCTCTGTTTACAAAATGGCATCTTGCTCGACTGCGCGCTGCGCACGCTCAAGCTCCCGAAGCAGGACAGGGCCTTTCGCATGTGGCCACTCTGGAACAGGGAGGCCTGACCGGAACGTACTGTGCCTGCCCATGCTGTTGTGGCGCGCGGCCACATCGGCCCCGGAATCGGCCACGCCATAGACGCGTTCGCTACCCTGACAGTACAGCAAATGCTAAGCGCCGGGCTCTGACGGACTCGGTCATATTACGAACTTGGTCCCTGTGCTTGCTCAGGACCGCATGCCATGCCATGTCCTGGTGATCTGCAGCGTGGAACCCTACCGTGTACTGAGACCCGCTGTGCCGGAACGCGGCGTGCGTGCTCCGTGTACGCGCCATGCATCCAGTGCTACAAGCAGTGGTGAAATACATGCGTGCGGGTATATACCTGGGCAGGGTGGCGGTACAGGCCTGAGACGAGGACGTCAGACTTGACCAAACACAAGGCGCTGCCTGGCTGACGCTAAAGTGGACACGCCTTTATTCAGATATTATCCGTGGACATAGTATAGGCACATAGACGGATACAGTCTATGTGAACAGTTAGATCGTAAAAGAACTTTCCTCTTGTACCACCGGCGAGTACACCACCAACAACTTCACCTCCCCCTTCCAACCCACCAATGGCCCGAACTAAGTGCACCCGCCCAGAAGACAGGCCAGGATTTGATGGCACCAATCATGTTGGCCGTCGTCGTTCGCTCACGCGCCTGGGTGCAGGTCGTGCTGCCACTGTTCATCACGAACAAAGTAAAGTAAACCATATGCAGACAACGCGTCTGACAACTGGATATGTGGAAGAGGAGGTTCTAGAGGAGGGAAGGTTCTTTGAGAAGGGGTCGTGGGTTACAGAGGAGGTTCTCGACTCTGGAAATGGAAAGTGGTAGTACATGTAAAGGAAAATATGCAAGGCTTTGGAAATGCAGTTTCTTTATAAACTGATTAGCGCCCGTCCCCAACATTTCTGAGGTTTTGGGGAAGTCCCGCAAGGCAATCCACGCCGAGATGCTCACAGAATTATGTACTGTTTTCCCACTTCGCGGTGCATGTGTGCCGTGCGGAAAGTACCATATCCGTATCAATTACTTGCACAATGGCATGCTGAATGCTCTATACTTCCGAACCATGACATCTCATGGCCTCGTTCGTTGAGACTTCACAGAAATGAAGGCAACCCTTCCCCATACCAGTGTGACAGAAGTTGTCAAAAAAATGGACTTACATTTTGTGGCAATAAAATTGTCATGGAGGCTTTGCTTATTGGCTGTACGTTTGGCGTACTACAGTACGCTGCATACCCTTCCATGTGCTAAACACGTACCCACCCACGGTACGGAGCATTACGTATTACGCTCAGAAATCCGTTCCAACATGCCGCATCGTACGAATGCTCTTCGGGTTTCGTCCCGTCGCCGTACCACTCCTATTCCAGCAATGTTAAAGTATTGGTGGCGTGCAGTACTGCCACGCGCCCTTCCACGGCATTCCGCAGCCTTGCTTCCGTCCACTTACATCTAGTAACATGTAAGATACGCTGAAACACAGATGTTTTACAGCATCTAAAAACTTCGCAGGAACTGGGAACAACTCACGTTTCGGAAACTTTTAAACGAACCCTGTCTGCTTATGTCTTGACACTGTTGCCTCTACCATGCATCGGGACACATCCAGACACTCGAAGTGCAGCTTCCCAGGGTGCCTCGAGTTTATTAATTAGTGCGTGGCACTTATGTACGGTAATCTTTTTTCTTACCGTACGGGGCGGTATGCCTTACTGATGCCAAGCTGATGCCAAGCTCAACGAAAATATGGAGTGTACTTCTTTTGGTTCCATTGATTGCAGACAACGGTTCTGGAGTGTATACATCAGTACTGTCCCCGGCCGCCGTTCCGAGCTGCACCCCCTTAATACACCCTTTCGGCCATGTCGTTCCTGTACACCACGGAAGTAAACCTTTACAGCACGGTCCATATGTTGATGTACACTACGCACCACTCCGTCGCCCTGGATCACACCCCCCCCCCCCGCAATTCGTTCCGTTTCGTACCCTGCGTCTCACACAAAAACGCCGACACGCATCTCTATCTTTCTTCCCACGAACCCACGCATTCACACACACATCCCCCTCTTGGTCACGCCACACCCGCACACACATTCACTCCGTCTTCCTCTATCTCCCTCTCTTGTGTCCGACGATCCGCTTGTATGCGGATCTTGCAGAAGCTGCAAGGCTGTACAGAAGCACAAGCTCGCGTTGACAAAGATGAAGAAGTCGGGGGAACGGAGGAAAGCCTCCGTGACAGTGACAGGAGAAAAGTCTGCAACGTCTCAATTTGCTGATCTCATGGAGGGATCAGTGTTCAAATCTGTAGACCCAGCAGCTTGTATCCCATTCGTTCATTCCCGGGACATCACAAGGTCTGGAGTGGAGCGACTGAAGCGAATCTTTCAAGGGGAGGAACTGAACGGAGTATCGACGAACTCGGTGAATATCTCAGCTGGTTCCGACGCAGCACTTGTCATTCCACTTTCTGGGGCTCACCGTCACTTCATTGTGAAGTACCTTCGCGGTAAAGGCCTCAATGACAAGGAAATTGAGGAACAGATCAAGTCGAGGGACGTTTGGTACGGAATTATTGACGGAGAACACAGGCATGTTGCAATCATGGAACTGATCGAACTGCTCCCCGCTGTCTGGGAGTCGTTTATGTGGTCCGTATGTGTGTTGCAGAAGGGTTGTCCGATAGATCGTCTGCGACAGCTCGCTCGCGTGCAGAACGCGAAGCACTCAGAGAATGCTTGGATTGTCGTCACTCTGTATGACGAACTGAGCGGATATCAAATGGAGTTCGAACGTCTCCAGAAAGAAAGTAACGGAAAGAAACCTTCCGCTAACGAAGTAGCTCGTGCATACGACGGATGCACCCATTCCGCAAAAGACACCGCCAGGCAGAAGGCTGCAACTGCATTGCGCCTCCCGCATCTCGTCGTCATGGAGATCGGTGCTATCATGTCTGAAGAAATGTACGAGATAACTGCAGCGAGGCTCCCGGAATCACACCCAGCGAGGAAAAACCCCAGCATTACGAACAGGTACCTGGACTGTAGGGTGTTTCGGAACTTCGTTAACATCAGCTCTATCAAGCAAGCAACGTCATTCATGAACGCAGGGGGGGTGAAGGGCGAACAAGTGCAGATCAATACTCTGCATCGCATTCGACTTTACTCTCGAAACAATAATTTCAAGGCTGCCCCGTACAAGGTAGTTGCCGACCAGTTTCAGAAGGCACTTGCTGCTTTCGAGGAGGCGGAGAAGTTCGAGGTCTTCCATGGTAACCCGCACTGGCCCAGGGAAATGAACACACTGAAAACAAACCTATTGCGCGGAACGAAGCTGGACGAAGACGTCACAGAGAACAGTGGAAACCATTCCGAAGTGCTACCTGTCCTCCTGAAGGAATACCGGGAATTGTTTCCTGACATTGTACGTCAGAAGGAGGCAAAGTTCAAGGAACAGTTCAAGTGCAACACTACGACACCTCCTCCGAATGGAAACCATCCGAAAACATCGGAATCAAACTCATCTCAAGCCAAGCAGTCTGATGCGAACCAGTCCACTGCCACGAAACCTTCACCCGGTACTGCTGTAGGCAAGACACCAGATGCAGGAAGCAATCCTGCAAACGACTTACAAGAAGTGGAGCCTGTGACGGCTGGGGATGTCCCACCGGGAACCGCAGGAACAGATCACCCCGAATCCGTACAGAAGATGGACCAGGCAGCGCTGAATGGATCGTCGTGCACCAAAGCATCAACGGAGGTATCGGGACGCCTTGAAATCGACGAAAATACTTCTTCTAGAAGTATAGAGGAGACCTTGATGACCGTGGGCATTAAGGCTTACAACCTGACGTGGAACCGGTACGCCACTACAGTCCGCACGGAATCGGCTGAACCGTTCGACTTCATTATCACGGACCCTCCTTTCGGCTTACCAGTTAATCCATCTGGGGCTGGGAAGAACTACAACGACAACATTCCGGAGGGTGACTTCACCTCGTTCGGTAAGTTGTGCGCAGCATCGGTTAAGAGAGGCGGGTATGTATTCATCTTTACTTCTACGCAGTACATGCAATTCTGGAGGAAAGCACTGGATTCAGCTGGACTTCATGTGTGGGATGGAATGTACGTTTTGGTGAAGTCCATGAGAGGCAGACAGTTGCGGAAAGTTGGTCTGTTTCCTCAAAGTTTTACGGAGTTTGGAGTTATTGCGAGAAAACCGGGCAACCACGAACAAGGATTCAAGCCTGATCTTGGCAGCCCGTACCACCATATACCCTGCAACCTGAAAAGGCGCCTTGGTGTCATCGACAACATCCCAGTCGCTGAACATAAGCTGACGTTCCCAACCTCTAGGCAGGTGGTACGGGTTGAGGAGAAGAACGTTGACCTCCTCATTGAACTTCTCACTACTTTCTGCCCAGAGGGCGGTACTGTGTTCGACGGTTATGCGGGAACAATGACCACAGCCATTGCAGCTCTACGAACCGGACGGAACTGTGTTGTGACAGAAGAAGATCCTGTGTGTTTCAGGCTAGCACAGACAAGACTGCATGCTTTGGTTGAGGCTGTTATCACTTCAGGAGATGCGGGGCCTTCACGAAAATTAAGGCGATCTGAACGTAAGCGTACCGAATCAGAACAAGGTTCTGTAGCAGGCATGGTCGGTTCTGTCCCTGGTATGGCCCGGGCAGCCGAGAACGGAACCAAGGGAAGTGAAACAGTCCCCATGGAGCAGGGATCGGAGAATATTGCTAAAGAAAGCGGCAATGGAAAACGCAGTGGCGAACGGAAGGGTGAAGAAGAGCAGGTCGCAGATGCGTCGGAGGCGTCCAATGCAAGCGCAGTGACCATGTTGGAGAACCGTTTGGGAGTGCACGGACCTGGACCACTACCTCTTCTCGCCATCGAAAGCGACGTTGTCGTAGGTGAAGGTCACCTGTTCACAGTGCATAACGGGGATGGGAAGTTGGCCCTGGCGAGGACTTTGCACAATCACAATCTTTCCGAAATAGAGGGGAACGGGGATACTCTGGTGGTGGTTTGGAAGGTTTCGATCAGGGAAGGAATGAAGGGAATCCCGTACAAGTTCGATATACCTTGGGCGGAAAGTTCTCCATCGACGTTGGGAGATCTAGATGGGGGATTTTACGTGTGGCCAGCGCTGAGGATCAAAGTCGGTACTTCCGAGGCATGCGTAGGGGAGAAGTAGAACAATGCGGATCCCCCAGTGCAGAGAGATTGTTACCAGCCTGATCGCAGACAAGTATTCCGTACAACTTCGTAAAGATCATGAACACTTTCATATGGGAGGTGACCATCGCTCGTAGCAGGAAGATCGCCTGCACAAACACCGGAAGACTCGCAGTACGGAAAGGTACAAAGAAGCACTAGTGGCCATTCCGCCGTGGTAAAGGAATTAAAAGCGCAAAGCACCAGCCGAAGTAAGGTTAGGATGGAGCCTTGAAAACGGCATGACGACATCATGCATGTAGGCATATGCCCGAACGCAGGGCAAGGTTCTGAAGCAATGCAGGAAGAATACCTGTGCCGATGGCGGACGACATCCTGCTATACAACTGGTCAGATATCTGATGTATATACATCCATCACGAAAGGGGCAGTGCAGGTGCGGTGTGAAGCTGGACATGGCCGCGAAGTGATAATAGCAAGGGGTGCGGGTGCGCGGTCCCGAACGCATGTGGACTGTGATAACGAGCCCGCTACGCGAGTGCGCGAACAAGCCCGGTTTATGACTTCAACGGCGGCCCGGAACGAACGGGAGAAATGACGCGGCGGATGGCGACGCGCGGACGAGAACGGGCGCGACGCGTTCGACGCGAATGGCACCGCGCGGGCGGACGTAAATGGCCGCGAAAGGTTCTGACCCGGAGCGCGGACGCGGACACCCGCGACATTTGCGATTCCGCCGCTTCATCATCGCGATAGAGCCGCGCGGGCGCGATCGGCCGCGATATGTGACGATGGCGTGTCGCTAGGAACGGCTCCAACATGTGAATAGGCAGTGGGCGCGCGTCGCCCAGACGGGCGACAGATGTGACGACGCCCGCGTGTGACCGCGAACCAGACCGGGCTGGGAGGATGATGTGTGCGCGCGCGGTTCGAATAGCTGAGATTTGTGGAATGCGGCATTACATGTCCGGCGCGCGACCTCGAACCGGCACGGGCGCGCGTCGTGTCGAGGCAGCAGGCGGTGTGCAGCGCACGGGCGCGAACGAGCGCGACGTGTGACGAAGGCGGGCGGCCGCGAATGGCTGGATGGGACGAAGCATTGCGCCACCCGAGAGAGGCGGGTGATGTGACGAGGCGGCTGTCGCGCGGCTCTTGGCGCGCGGCCGGGAACACGAGCCGGTTGCGGCGATGTGCCAACGCGCGAGCACCCTTGTGCGCGCGCGCTTTACCACGAATGTGGCGAGTTGTGCGACGAGGCTGACGGCGCACGCTGCGCGACCGCGAACAAGAGCAGGTTGTGACGACACGGCTCGCGCTGGGTTGTGACGACACCGTTGGCGCTGGCGCCCACGACAGCCTTCGAAAATTGAAATTGCGTTGCTGCGGTTTTAGGTAAAATTTGGTTGAATAATCTGCTAAAACTTAAAGTTTCAGGCAAATTTCGGCGCTCAGTGCGGAATTTCGTAACTCCGCCGCTATGGGTCCTTTCCTGATTCTGTAAAGTACGTTACACTACTACTGCTACCCTGATTGCAGCCAGTATGTTTTCAACTGAAAATCACGTACACGAAAACGGTTCTTATAAAATTATTATATTCTGCAGCCGTCCAAAGTCGTGTTCTCCCCCCCTAGCCCGGCACAAGTGAACGTAATCCCACTGTGCGCCTGCCGCTGTCGCCCGTGTCGCGACCGCCGCGCCCAAGGCGACCACGTCACACGCCCGCGCCACGCCAAGTCTCCCAACGTCGGGCGCTGCGGCCGCCGCTGTCGGCCAGCACCGCACGGCCGCCGCCACCAAGGGAACCAACTGAGGTGCTTCGCCAGGCCTCCGCCGCTGTCGACCCGCCGCGCCGCGCAGCCGACGCCCCCAACTCAACCACCTGCCGCGCTGCGCCGCCTTTGTGCCCCTGCGCTGGGCGAGCGCGCCCGCGCCACGCCAATTCTCCCAACGTCCGGCTTTGCGGCCGCCGCCGTCGGCCCGCACCGCGCGGCGGCCCAACTCTCCCACTTCGCGCTCTGCCGCCGCCTCTTTTGGCCGGCACTGCGCGGCCGGCGCGCCCAACTCAACCAACCGCCGTCCTGTGCCGCCTTGGTCCCCAGGCGCCGGGCGCGCGCGCCCGCGCCTCGCCAATTCTCCCAAAGTCCGGCTTTGCGGCCGTCTGCGTCGGCCCGCACGGCGCGACCGCCGCCAACAGGTCAACCAACTGCCGCGCTGCGCGGCCTTCGTCTCCATCGGCCGGGCGATGGCGCCAAGGCTCCCAAGGTTGCGCGCTGCTGCCGCCGCCGACGGCCCGCACCGCGCCGCCGCCCAAGTCTCACACGTTGCGCTCTGCGGCCGCCTCTGTCGGCGCGGCCGCGCAACGACACGTCTGCCAACGTCGCGCGCTGTGGCCGCCGCCGTTGGCTCGCACCGCCCGACCACCCAAGTCTACCAAGTTTCGCGCCGCGCCGCGCCTCCCTCCCCGTGCGTCGGGCGCGCCCACCCGCGCCAGTCGAAACCTCCCACTTCGCGGTCCGCGGCCGCCTGTGTCGGCCACCTCCGTGCACGGACTGGTTGGCCGCATGCGGCCGCGGCCAACCAGTCAACCAACTGCCCGCGCGCCTGCTGTTGCGCCGCCCGGGCGATGTATATACCTTGGCTCTTCCCCTCCCTACCGCGCCGTCGTCGCCTGCTGGTCTCTACCGTTTGCTGTCGGCCTTCCCCGCCTCGTACGTTCTACGGCTCGCTGTCCGCTGTTGCCGAGTCTTCGCGTTCAGCGCTCGCTGTCGCGCCGCGCGCCCTTCCCGAATCTTGCCTGCGCGGTGCGTTCGGCGCCGGCCGCCCATGTAAATGTCGTCTGTGAGGCGAACAGCGCTTCGCTTCAGCTGTTGACTGCTGTTCTCGTTGCCCATACTCCGCTGCGCCACCTCGCCGTGTTTGTACGCCGCTCCTCCGTCGCCAGCGCGTCAAGTCCGCCTCGCAGCGTACTATTTTATTCTTAGTCGCTCGCCTCTTCCGCTTCACAGCATACTTTTTTCCCGTAGGCAACACGCACTCCGTGAACAGTTACCTGCTGTCCCTGGCGGTCGCATTTGCGCATCATCACCGCACTCGCCGAGTATTTTTGTTGGTCGTGCCCGTGTTGTCCTCCGTGTGCGTGCCGCGCGGGCGAGTGGCCGGCCGCGCAGCGCGCCCAAATTGCCTCCGCGTACTGAGCGGGCGTCCTGGGAAGTGTCCCAAACTGTATCCGCCGCGCACGCCCGGCCTTGTCAAGGCCCCCACCCCTTCGACGCCCGCCCGCACTAAAGTCAACTTGACCGGTTGTCGTGAAATGCATTGTTTACTTTGGGATAATGTGCATGACTGTAGTCGCGCGTATGCAGGGAACTATGTGACGAGCGCTTTGTACGAAGTGCGGATGACGGTACTGCGGAAGGCGGTACTACCGTAGTGCGCGAGACCTACTGCAGTTTGACATTCTGGTTTCCGACCATCCCAGAACTTTGCTCACCGTTCAGGTCGGTATCGCTCACCTCCCTGGTACATTCTTTGACATGGAACCGAATGTTCTTGGCCTTCCATAAGAAAAAGCCGTTTTGCATTTCTCCTAGGGTACTCGGAGATGGCTCTGGTCCTGGGATGCGAAGTGCATACGGGACCTTCGCGTGATTGGGCAGGATACATGCTTTCCATATAACGACGAGAGGGCCTACGTCCTTTTGGACGTCCTCCAAGCTGTGGTTGTGGATGGTCCTCCTGAGCACTAAAGTACCATCTTCTTCTTCACGAATGTGCAGTTCACATTCCCCGACCACTTCTCCACCGTCCAACAGTAGTGTGGCTTTCCCGCTCTTCTTCTTCTGTACCTCGCTAACAATGTGCAGAAGGGCAGTCTTGTTGGCAGATTGCACTGCGCGGGGGGATCCCACGCGGCTATCCACACCTGCTGTTCCCGGAGAACCCAGTTCCGCAGCAGAATCCGCGGAGGGAAGTTTGCTTTCACTGGTCATATTCTGGACTGTACCGTCCTTCCTGCAGTGCGAAAGGGCGCCGTCGTTGGCGTTGTGCTCGGCAACCACAGAAGCCTTTTCCGAAACGGGGGCATCGCCTTGTAGCCGTCTACTCTTCCGTTGAGTTACGCGGCCCTCCGTGTAATCGACGTCAAGCATAGCATAAAGTCGGGTCTGAGCGAGGCGGAAACAGACGGGGTCCTCCTCAGTTACCACACACTTCCGTCCAGTTTTCATCGCCGCCATCGCTGTAGTTAGCGTCCCGCCATACCCATCAAATACAGCACCGCCGTCCGGGCAGAACGTGGTCATGAGCTCCACCAGCAGATCGATATTCTTCTCCTCGACACGGACTATCTTGCGAGAATCTGGGTATGTTAACTTTGGAGACGCTACGGGTATGTTGTCGATTACCCCAAGTCTCCTCTTCATCCCACATGGTATGCGGTGGTACGGACTATCCATATCGGCTTTGAAACCGGCTTCATGACGACCAGGGTGCTTCGCGAGGACACCAAACTCGGTAAAGCTTTGAGGGAATGTACTGATCTTCTTCAGCTGTCTTCCACGCATACATTTCACCAGTACGTACATACTGTCCCAAACTTGGAGACCAGCACTCTTCAAAGCTCCTTGCCAGCGGGGCACGTACTGGCCGGATGAGAAAATGAAAATGTACCCGCCTGGCTTGGTGATGCTCTTGCATAGTTTCCCGAAAGCTTCGAACTCTTCACAGGGCAATTCATTCTTGTATGCCCTCCCAGCACCGGAAGGGTTTTCTGCAATGCCGAACGGGGGATCTGTTAGGATAAAGTCAAAATAATCCGATGATTCTGTGCGTACAGTCTTCTCGTACTTCTGCCAATCCATTTGATACGCCTTCACCCCGGCGGACATTAGCTTCTCGTGAAAAGACGCAGCACTGGTTCCTTCTTCCTTAGCTGAAGCGACCGCAATTCTTTGAGACACATCACTTGCAACCTTCTCGTCAGTTCCGTTCTTGTTTTTTTCGGTGTTTTGTTCTGTGGCGGGTACTTCTGTCTCCACCTGTTCAGGAGCTTCCGTTCCTGTGGCGTGTTCTCCTGCAGTGGAGGTATGTGCAGTACTGCCCATACCCTGCGTACCTTGTGCTGGGCTGCCCACGTTTGCGGCGTCCACGGCCTCCCCCTGCGCGACGTTCGTGTTGCAGAACGTCTGTTTGAACTTCATTTCTTTCTGGGAGCAAAGGTATGGGAACGTTTCCCTGTACTCTCGCAACAGGGAGGGAAGAACCTCGGAGTCATTACCATCGTGCCCAGCTACCTCATCATCCATGCATGTACCCCGCAGGAGGTTCGTCCTGTACGTCTGCAGCTCGATAGGCCACCCCGTCGTTCCCAGAAAGGCTTCAAACTTTTTGGACTCTTTGAACGCCAGACTGGCTTTGTGGAATTGGTCCCCCACAATCTTGTAAGAGGCGGCCTTGTACATGTTCTGCTTGCAGACCAACCGAACCCGGTACAGAACATTCAACTGGATCAAGGTCCCATCATCCCCTTTCGCGTTCATGAAGCAAGTTGCTTGTTTGATGGAAGTGATGTGCAAGAATGTACGGTACACGCGGCAGTCGATGTATCTGTTAGCGATACGCGGATCCTTCCTCGCAGGGTGTCCTTCCGGCAAACGAGTAGCTGCAACGGAATAAACTTCTTCATTCATGATCTTGCCCATTTCCTCGATTACCGCGTACGGCAGGCGGACGGCTGTAGCCGCCTTTTGCCGAACGGTGTCCTTTGCGCAGTGGGAGGAGCCGTCATAGGCCTTTGCGACGTCGCTAGCAGACGGTTTCCTCTTGGGGTTTGCCTTAGACAGGCGCTGGTACTCAAGATAATGGCCGTGCAGTTCGTCGTACAGCGTCATTTCGACCCAGGCATCTTTCGTATGCTTCGCATTTTGCACCCGTGCGAGCTGACGAAGCCTATCCAGGGAGCATCCCGAGCGTAGGACACAAACATACCACTGGAATGCTTCCCATACGTCAGGTGAGTCAACTTTCAACTCCTGGATAGCGCAATTACGGATGTCACCGTCGATGATTCCGAACCATTCCTTCTTAGATTTAATCTTCGCGTCTGCCTCTTCTTCAGAAAAGCCAAGGTCTTTGAAGTGAGCTGAGATGACATGGCGATGGGAGCCATCCAGAGGAATGACGATTGCAGCATCCGAGCCAGCAGACACGTTTACGGTGTTCGTCACCGTTCCGTCTTGCTGCTCACCACTGAAGATTCTTTTGAAACGCTCAATACCCGATCGAGTGGGTTTCCGTGTGCGGGCAAACGGAAAGCAGGCAGAAGGATCAACTGCACGAATCACGGATCCCTCCATGAGCTCTCCGAAAATCGTCACTGCAGAACTAGCACCTGTGACTGGTTTCGTACAAGTAGCCTTCGACGTGACTGGCGCTTTCTTCGTCATGTTAGAATGAAACACAGCGAACGATATGCAGTGTAACAGTCCGTAGGTGCTGGAGTGTGGGCGGGGGGTGGCGGAGTGCGTGGAAGATGTTGCCGTAGAGGGAGGATCACGATGAGGTGTGGGCGGAAGAAGGTGGTCAGAATGTGATCCTGTGCTTCCGAGGAGCTTCGTCGGGGAGTGGTCGGAAAGTGAAAGCAGTGGGAGACTGTGCTGTTCAGGACGGAGGTAGCACTGCAATTGGATTTGCAGCGGAAGTTCGTTGTGGCCTACGAACGGGCGTCAGAACGCTGTCGTAAGGGGGTGGAAAGGGGCGTGATGATCCTCTGAGAAGGGTTGTGGGAACCAGTGTGATGGGGTGCGCGTGAACGGTCGGGAATTGTTGGCGAATACGTATAAACCATCACGACCCTTCGGTGTCCAAAGTTTGGACAGATCCTTCGGCCCTGTCCAAAGCACCGTGATTGTTCAATTTAATATAAACATGGGAGTTTCATACGTGCAAGACAGTCATACCGGTTTGCGATATTCCGGATCAAAGATAAAGGGACGTGGTACGATGTTTGATCCTATATGAAGAGAGGCAGGTAGTACGGTACACGTTGAGCCATTGTTTTGGGCGGATGTAGCATTTACGGGGAGAAGTAAATGCATATGTTTACCCCGCTCCGTACATTTATTTTTAATTGAACACATTCGTTGACGAAGTGGAGGTCGAACTTTGTCGGAATATGGTTCACTAAGACAGACATAATACAATTGGTGTTGGTTCTGTATTATCTTCTTTGCGTGAAGTACGACCTTGTCGTGAGAACACTTCGAATTATGTTCTGGACAGTACGGTTTACTTAGCAGATGATGAGAATACGGACGTGAGGTCGGAGAGAATAACTCCTGCCTCCTCTGCGTCCATGTAGAATATGTGCCGAATACAAAACCTCAAAACAAAACGGAAGCTCTAGAACTTCGTATAGCATAGCACAAGGGCAATCCGTGTGAGTGGAGTAATAAATATGTTGAATCGAATAAAGTTTGATGAGCCACAACTTGAAAGGAGCATGGGAAGCAGGTGGTACATTTATTGAGCGACCTTTGGTTCCGCCGAACGCACACATGCATGTGTGCGTTCGGCAGAAATTATATACAGGAAAGTAATTTGGAGACCATGGGGGAGGGTACATATCGGTGAGGCAGGCGGAGTGATTCTTTTAAAAGGGAACACTAGCTCAGGTATGGTTTGCTACTTGCAGGTGAGACATGGGAATTTCGCACTAGCTCAGGTACGGTTTGGTACTTGCAGGTGAGACATGCGAATTTCTTCACCTGCTAAGTTTCGATATACGTCGTAGTAACTCCTAGTATCTTTTATAAGGAGAGAGATGAGGAATATCGGTAATGGTTCCTTTGAAAATGCCGGAAGGCAATGAGAACCATGTACGTCGGAACACTTCGCTAGCGCACGTAGTCAGCCAACCATACATTACGGAGGGGTTCCGCAGTTTATATTTCGAATGATTGTAGGATAATATAGTATCTATCATGTTCGAAACAAGACCCAGCGATTCTACATGATTACTTTTGTAGCATCAAGCTCGTGATGTTCTTTACCTTTCTGAACATTCGTCGCTTAACATTCCTACTTTATGTGATATTTGTGAACATTGCATTCAGCTTGAAAGCATAATAATAAAGAGACAAAGAGACTCGACGATTACGTACGGTACGCCGAACAGGTGGAGTTGAATGAATGTTGCGGCTTGCTACTGTACCGAAACAAATACTGCTTTTTTTATTGAGTGTTCAAAGCAGGAGTCCTGCCGGTAAATGGCATTACATCACATGTATGGGGACTGTGTTTGAACGAGTGGCACAATTTGCCATGATGACATGACACAAAATATTTATCTTGTCTGTTGTGGTTACCTATGACATCTGCACCTCATCCACATGTCGGGGACATGCTATTATGCATTTATGCGTAAATACATGCGCGGAATGTAGCACGGTACGTGTGCGCCCGTGCGGGTCGCGTGTCGGGGCGCGTGTCGGGGCGTGTTTCGGGGCGCGTGTCGGGGCGCGTGTCGGGGCGCGTGTCGGATTACACGTAATAAGGGGTTGTCACGGATTCGAGGGGAATAGCGTGCATCAAATTAAAAAATGCGCGAGCTGTGTCTTGTTATCAATATTGTGGTATTGTTTGACGAAAATTAGTTCCGGAAATGCAGTGCAGTACCCTGTAAATATAGACAGGGCAGGATGTCTTTATGGCATTCAAAAATGTTTACCTGCAAATGAACTGCACGCGCTTGTTCCTGCGGGGTTGGTGAAGACCTAGAACCTGTTATCAGTATCAGCGTATAGGTCCGGCGCCGACCTCCCCGTCGTCAGGGAAAAGCGACTGCAAATTCTTGAGCGTCCACTTCGCGCTGCGGTCGGTACGCCGACGCCCCTTCCACTATCACATCCCACTCCCCGTCACGTCCCCGCATCGCCGCCACCGCAGTCTGCGCCGAACCCGCGCCGGCTCTGCTTCGCGCCTCAACTGCGCACTGTGCACAACCTGCCGTCTGCCTGCTCGCTTGCGCTGGCGCTGTCCCCGCCCGCTGGTGTTCCGCTGGTGCGCTCCCCGCATGACGGACACTGCCGTCGGCGACGAGCGCGCGCCGAATCCGCCTCGCGCCTCACCAGCGCGCTGTCGGCTGCCCCCTGGTCCCGTTGAGGTCGCGCCCTGCTCTCGCGCGCGCGGTACATACGCCGCTGCGTCTTACGCGATCGCGTTCAAGTGCATCTCTTGGTGCCGCGCGCGCCGGCCCGTCCCGTCAATTCAGCCGCCCCGGCGTCACCGTGGCCCGCCGCCTTTCGTTCACGACCGTCCTTGAGTGCCTGGCGCCCTCCCGCAGCCGCTTCCGCTGCCCCTCCGGCTAGCTGCGCCGCTTGCGCCCCGCCACGCCACCGACCACGCTTTCCGTATGGTGTTTCGTCCTCCTTCCGGCCGTTCATGGCGCTTGTCGCACGACGTGCACACGACATCCGCCTGGCTGTTGCACGCTGTGCGCCGCTCCTCCCGACCGCTCTTGCCGCTGGTCGCCGTTTAGCCCACGCTGCTCCAGGGTTTGTGTGCGGTGTGCATGGGTGTCGCCCGCCGCCTGCTTTGCTTGGAACATGCGCCGCGCCCTGCTTCCCTCCAACCATGCGCCCTGCCGGCCGGCATGGAAGTTGCACTGTCGCGCGCAGCCCGCCTGCGTCTCTCGCTGCGACCTGCCCGCCTGCGTCGAGTGGACCTTCCCCTGTCGCGCGCCGCCTGCCTCCTTCGCTTGGAACTTGCGCCCCGCCCGCCCGCGTCCGTTTGAAGTTGGATGAGTGTTTGTTGACTACACTTTGTGGCGCATGGTCAGCATCGTGGCAAGCAGCCTGGGCCCGCGCTCCAGCACCATCTTGAGGATTGTTCGCTCGCGCGGCTCCGCGTCGCGCGCCTCTCGTGCGTCGTCTTCGCGTCGCGCGCTGGTCACGCGTCGTCCAGGGCGTGGGCGGACCTGCACTCGGCGTTCTTTTACGACTCGCTGCGCCACACGACTTACACGACTTACGTGTCCACCTCGCTGCAGGACCGCAACTTGAAGCGCTCCCGCGTCCCCGTCTCCATCATGGACCACCCGCCCCGTACGCGGTCGGTCTTGATATCGTACAGCACGCAGCACACGTCGCAGAGGTCAACCGGCCTGGCCGCGCTCGCTCCTGAACAATCTGCAGTTCTCGCCATGACCGTGCACACTGCAGGTGGATGGTCTGCTTGGACCGCCCCGCCGTGGTCACTGTGATCTACGCCGCTGCTGCGCTCGTGGTCGTCATTATCGTCGCGTCGCGGCTCTGTCGCGCTCTCGCTGTGGGCCTCGCCGTGTCAGGCCGGCCCAGTTCTGCTCGCGGCTTGGCCGCGTCGCCTTGCGCGCTGTTCTCGCTGCCTCTGTGGCTCAATGGCTGGGTGGCCGCGCTCGTGCTGGTCGTTGTCGCCGCGTCTCCGGCTCTGTGCCGCTGTCCCTGTCCGCCTCGCCGCCTGCCGTCCGGGCCCGTCGTGCTCGCCGCGTCGCCGCCCCGCAGTCGTTGCTGTCGTCGCCCCGCCGTTGTTGCCGTCGTCGGCGCTCGTGGTCGTTGTCGTCGTGTAAAGCAAAAAGCATGAAACATATATCGCAGCGTACCGCGACCATCTAAACGACCGGACCCTTATCGCCTGCTAGTACTCAGTCAGTCTCTTACATGCAGCTCCGACGCAGTTTCCCCACCACCTCAGACGGCAACTTGTGCTTCTTGGTGAGTGCAGGGAAACTGATCATGACGGTTTCGGGCGGAATGTCATCCTTCCAAGGTTTGCGGTTCTTCTTGGAAGCCGGCGACTTGTACGACGGGAAGTACGCCCTGTCGAAC
>JAULBV010035559.1:0-32189 GCA_032358295.1 Pterothamnion heteromorphum | reverse complement strand
ATTGCTAAAGCGTGCCAAGTCAAAATCTTCTTGGTTCGCTTGTTGACGTGCATTATTTCTGAAATTGGCATTATTCATAATTGCTGCATTAAATGAATCACGAATATTCATATCTTCACTATTGGCTTGTTGACGTGCTTGCATACCCAAACCAAACATACGGCTTTGTTCACCACTCCCTGCTAAGATTGCTTGCGTGCGTGCATCATTTTTTGCTTGATTTAATGCCTCAAATTCTGCATTCCAAGCGTCAGAACCAACGGTTATCCCTTGATTAGCAAGTTTCGTTCTCAGTGACTCTTCGTCTCTTGCGAATTGTTTATCAAATCTTTTATATGTTGCATCTTCGGTACGTTGTCGTTCAGCAGAAAAATCATTAATTCCGGGCAAGTTTGGATTATTTTTAAAATCGTAACCTGTTTGATTAATATCACTTATCATTTGTGGATTATTGCGTAAATCCACATTTGTTTTTTGGTTGGCATCACTTATCATTTGTGGATTATTGCGTAAATCCACATTTGTTTTTTGGTTGGCATCGCTTATCATTTTTGGTGATTTTGAAAAATCAACATTTTTAAAATTCCCAACAGTATCAGCACCATCATTAAATGCTTGAAGGCGTGGATCAAATTTTGCCCCCAATGTTTGCCCCACTCTGTCCATTTGAATATTATTAATATTCGCAGATTGAAAATCTTGTTTTTGTTGTAAATCCAGTATTTTTTGTTGTTGTGGTGATAAATTGACCTTTTGTGTTTGGTTCGGTAAATATTTTGCTGAATTGGCAAAAAAATCATTTTGATACGTTTTGTAATCATCAAAACTTTTTACCAAATTATACATTTCTTTTTGTTGCTGGTTTAAATTTTTTGTCGTTTTTAAATTTTTATATTTATTAAATTCAGTTGCCGACATTGTATTTTGACTCTCAGGCGTTTTAACCTGTGTCACCTGTCCAGTTTTTGGATCGATTTTTGTATATCCATTGGTTTCATAGCTTAAACTGCCATAGGGCGTAGATTGTCCAATGCGATTACCGTATAAATTAGACAAAGATGTCATAAAATTCATACCTAATTGTGCATTTGCCGAATCGTATGGATCAACTGGATCTGGTTGATTTATTTTTGTTCCGCCTTTGCCACCCATTTTTGCCACCATTTATTATTATTTAAATCATTGCGTGTTATTGACCACACATTCGCATCATGTCCATTTACCAAAACTTGCCTTGCAACCCCCTCATGGATTGCCCCTATTTTTTGAGCAAACATATTTGAATTTTTATTATCAATATCAATCAAAGCCCACAGGCGGTGAACCTTTAAAATGTTAAACGGATAATGAAAAAATTCAAAAATCATCTTTTTATTCATAATTTGGGGGTTTTTAATCACCAAAGAAAACGCTACTGAAATACATTGTTTGGTGTGATTATCATAACGCATATCGTGCCACGCAAAACCTGCCCCAAATGCCCCATTTTTTGAAAACCCAAGGCATTTTGTGTCATGTGGTAAATCGCACCCTAAATTATCCTGCATGATAATTTTGATTAAATTATGTGTATTTGGCAAAATCTGCATCATATACCGTCCGCAGCTTGATACTGAATATCGGTTGCTGACCACGAAAAATCAATAAAATTCCCATATATTTCCAAAGCAGGGGCAACATAAACCCCAAATCCCCCAGATAATACCCAATCATTTAATATTTGTTCACCAACAGACCACAACGCATTACCCCATAAACCCACACCCCATAATGCAACATTATTAAAAATATTTGTCATTTCATTGTTAATCACAGGCGTTTTAAAGTCTGTTGCAATTTCACAATAATATTTTGGTTTTTCTGTTGGTTTTGCAAAAATAAACGGCTTTAAATGCGTAATATATTTTTTTTCGGTTGAACCATAATTTGAATAGGCACAAATTGCTTTTGCCTTAATAACCTGTCCATTATCATTATTGCCATAATCAAACAGATAAATATTTTGCCCGTGACACGCATATATCATATCGCCTTGTATGGCTTGGGTAAAACAAGGCATACCGACATACCGACACCATGCCCCCGTTAACCCATTCATAACCAGTTGAATCGCAACATCATCATTATCTAATAAATTGACATATAATCTGTTTTTTTCAGGAATAAAAAAAATACTCGAACCTGTATTTGTGCCGTAACTTTTTATAAACTTAACAATCAATGGGTTTATTTTACGTGCAGGCGTTTTATAAAAAACATTGGCACTATCACTCACTAATGTTTGTACCGAAAAAACCCCTTGATTGGTGAAAATCAAGACATCACCATTAAAACTTGCAATGCATCTTTTACCAATTGGTTTTGCTAATTTATATACCCCAACACTTGACCATGTACTGCTTGATGTCGGGTCTGTGCCTTGATAAATGACAATTTCGCCTTCTGATGATAAAAACCCTAAATAATCATCAGAACCATTATTCACGTTACTCATTGAAAACGTAAAGATTTTTAATAATTTACCACCCTTTGAAAACAAAGAACCCAATTCAAAATCAGAAATTGCACCTTGTACAGATTGAACAGGCAAATAGCCTGCGGTAAATTTATCCCGAATAACCCATATTCTGGATTTATGCGTCACAATATCGGTAAAACTTATACCATCTTCGGCTTCACCAGTTTTAAGCCCTGTAATATCCGCATCACTCCAAGTGCTGCCATTAAACAGTTGCATTTTGTCAGTGCCATTAACAGCAACTAAAAACCGATTATCAGGCGTAGCAAAATTAATATATTGCCATTGACTATTTAACAAACCGCTTTTTATTTGCGTTTTTGTTACAGGAACATTTTTGTTGATGCGATAAATTTTACCATCATCACACGCACAAAATAATGTATCGACTGCCCCTTGATAGGCAAAAAGCGTCTTTATATCATCTGGAAAATCATTATAATATAATTCAAAACCCTTGCGGATTGTAATTGAACTTTCTGTTGGGTAAAAATTATCCAAAACCACAGCATCATTCGCAGGCATATTTTGTACAGGATCAATCGCATTTAAACCACCCATAGGAGCAGGCAAGCTTAATCTTTGTGCAACCCGTGGTTTTCTTTTTGATCTTGCTAACCCCACAATGCCCCCAATTATTGCCCAACTGTACGATTAAACACTTGTGTTATCTCAGGTGATGAATCACAAAAAATATTAACAGTGCCAGCCGCATTATTATCGCATTTCAAATAATGCATAAAATTTTCATAATCTTCTATGTCATCATCGGCGGCTAAACCATTTTTTAATTTCCATTTATAAATCAGCCCACGCAACATAATTTCATTATCAAGCAAAAAGAAATCAGTGTCCGCAACAGGTTTTTCATAAAAAGATGTTTTGTCGTAATTTGAAAATAATTGATTGGAAATATATTCAAATTTCAAAATATCCCCTGCTTGCGTAGGCACAGGATCAAACTCAATTTTATTATCCCGAATTAATCGAAACCGTTTATAAATTGTATTTTGCCCCCAAACAGAATTTTTATACAACGCCCATTTATCTGTCGATGCAGGGGACATTTTATAATAATTGGTTTTATCCCATGCGGTATCATTCACAAACCTGTCAAAATTTGACGGTAAATCATAAACCGCTTGATTTTCAACTGTTGTAATTTGAAAATCAAAAATTAAATCTCGAAAACCGCCCATTGGCAAAAGCATTTTTTTCAGATCCGATGCCAACATACGCATATAATGTTTCATTTGCACCGCAGAACGATTATCAGTACTAAACAGCGTTGGTAATTGGGGAAAACCCAAAACCTCAAACGCTTCATTGGCAATATTTAGTACTGTATCCACACTCATTTTTATTCATTATCCTGTAAATTCTGTTCTAGGGTCGATTTTTTTTTAAATTCTTTCTTAGATAACGGCGTGGTACTGGGGTGTTCTGCGTCTTGAATTTTTGCATTTTCAATCAGTTTATTACTGGCTTCGGTAATATCTTTCATTTGTTGTTGCAATAATTCAATTTGTTCTTTCATTGACGTATTATCGGCAATAACTTTGTTTATTTCTGAATTATCTTCTTGCATTTTTAAATATTTTATCGCTTTTTGCTTTAATTGATAAAACGCACTGATACCTTGTAAATCATCTTTTTGATAAAATGCCAGTTCCTCTACGGTTGAAATGCCATTTTTTTCAAGGGCAAAAATCAAACCATCATCTGGTTTTAACGCCCATATTTTAATTGGCAAGCCGTCTTTTTGCTCTTTGCCCTGTAAAAATTGCTGATAATGCCGAAAAAATCTGTCTGTATCAGAGGCAGTAACAATTTTATTTTCATCATCTAAAACACTCTCAAAAATCGCAGGACGTGCAACGATTGATTTCGGATTTGATGGATTGATGATTTCAATATAAATTTTTGTTTTATAAATATCTTTCCCTTGTGTTTCTGATTGATAGCGATCACGGACAGAATGTTCAAAAAACCTTGCTCTAAGCCCAGCATCAGCAGGATCATGATACGCATTTTGATTTTGGTTATACATAAAAAACCTTTTGACCTTTTTGTAAATTAATAAAAAAGACGCAAGCCCCCCTTAGGAGACTGCACCTGATTGAACCGCTGCTCTTGCAAGGGCAATGACAAATTCATTTGCCCCCAAAGCAATACCCCCAATAGAACCAATATTGCTGGCACTAGCAGAACGGGCATTGATTAATTGCGACCCTGCCACAACTGCATCATCTAAAACGCCATTACTTGACGTAAGATATAATGTTGAATTTGTTACCAAACTTGAATTGGGTGCTTTGGCAATTCCAGTGCCGACAATCTGAAACCAACTTAGTTTTGTTGTTGCTGTGTTACCTGTGAGCGACAGTGCAATCGGAAAACCTTTTACCGTATGCGTTGCCGCAACCGTCAAAGCCGTTGAACCTTCGTATGGATTATAAACCACGGATTCGTTGGCTTCTAAATTCGCAACGCCCTTCAGGGCAATAAACTGCCCATAACCTAAATATTCATGTTCGGCTTCGACAACCGAACCAACTTTGATACCATTTTCACCGCTATCAAAAATACTGTTCAAAGCGATTGTTTTACCGATGATATTATTGGTAATCTTCCAAAGTGCATGTATGGACATAAAAAACCTTTTTATTGAATAATTGAATAATTGATAAAAAAATTTACAGCATCATTATGCTGTAAACCATAAGCTACCTTGCGTCCGTGCTTTGGATAAAACCAAATTCCCAGTAAAGGCATAAATTTTGCCATAGGCATCTTGATTTTGAAACCGCATATTGCCTTCGGTGATTTCCTCAAGCATTTCTTTACCTAAATAATGAAATTCAAGACCCGTTGTATCCAAAAAATACATATGGTTTGCAGGACACGACCCACCAATACCGCCAGCATTGACCACAGGAATTTGTTTATACATCAACGACGTAAACCCAGCTTCACCAATTTTTGCATCAGAAATCCGTTGAATTGTCTGTAATGATTCCTCATACATTGTGTACATATTCAAGTCGGCAAAAATAACTTTTGTCACAGGTTTCCCTTGCAGGGTTAAACTGTTTGTCATTTTATTCATCATTTTTTGAATACTGGTTTTATCGGGATTGGCATTTAATTCGCCTGCAGCGTCAGCTTCGATGGCTTTATTCCGCCAAAACTCGTTCCCTGCGGTTGCACGATTAATACCACCCACTGTACCCAATGTTGGATCATCAGCCACAAACAACCGAAGCCCCTCAATCTCTTTGCCGCCATGCCCTGTACCGTCAGAAAACATTGATTTTTCAATCTGTGCATCAAATGTTTCAATAGCATTTTTTACCCGTGTTTTAAGCAAATTATAAATTGCTTCTGCACCATCATTCGCACGCTTTTCAAGTCCTGAATAAATCACGGCAATCGATGATTGTTTCCACGGAAAATCTGCAAATGTTAAAACGTTACTGGGGTTTAAATTCAGTGCATCATATCCTGAATAATACGCAAAAGACGCATTTTCGGCATAATTAATATTCACACGAATAGCCGAACCGCCATTTTTACGTTTAATGCTTTTGGATTTTTTTAAAAAATACAACAAAGCATTATTTTTGCTCATATTGTCCACTGGACCTTTAAGATAGTTATTAAGTGTTGATAATGTTAATTCATTAATCGCATCATCAAACGCTGAACCTTGCGGATTTGGCATAAAAAAACCTTTAATTTTATATGTTAATAACCAGCTTGTTGTAATTTTTTAATCATTGCTTCGTCAAATTCGTCTTCGTCTAACGGCTCGTTTGAAAAACCAAACCCAGAACCACTTTTTGGACTTAACGCATTTTGACGGGCTTTCATTACACGTTGCTGATTTATGTTTTGCTCGTTGGATTTTAATTTTTGTGCCTGTTGGGCAATAATTTTTTCCTGTGTCGCAGGATTTAAAAGAACAGCTTTTTGATATGCTTCTTTAAGATCTTCTACCAATCCAGATGTCAACAGATTGTGCATCTCGTGCATAACGTCATCGAAAAACGGATAATTCTCTTTGTCATTTTGAATTTGCGTTATTTCAGTGACAACTTCACTCTCAAGCTGTTTGTCATGTTCTAATTGACGCATTTTTTCTAAATTTGTCAACTCATTAATTTGTTGTTTTAATGCGTTAATTTCTGGATTATGAACCTGTGATTGTGCCTGTAATTGTAACTGTAATTGTTCTTGTGGTATGCCTTGTAAAAAACCAATTAAATCAACGCCGTGTTCTTGTGCCACGCCCAATAACATTTGTGCTTTTTGTTGTGGTGATCCAAAATGTAAAATCCTTGCAGGCTCAAGAAACGATGCAAGCGTATTAACCCCCCCTGTATCATCACCTAAATGACGCATTGCTTGCTCATAAGGTTTTAAAATATTTTGAATATTCGTTGCAAATTCAATGTGTGGATTCAGTTTATCATAAATATTTTTAATGCCTTGAATGGTATCATTTTCACGTTTAATAATTTGTTGTTGTGCCGTCAGTGGTAATTTTTTAAATAAATCATGTTGTTCTTTTGCCCATGATTTTGGCGGTTCAACCCCAACATCATTATTTTCTGTGTTATCTGTTAGTTTTTTTTCTGTGTTTTTATTATCGTTTTGTATCTGTGTATCATGCACATCAGGATTATCATTTATACCATCATCAGATTCGTCTGTGTCATGATTATCATCATCATTGTCATCTGAAAAATCAGGATCATTATCCAAATAATCTTTTAATTGATTACCAAGCTGATTATCAAAATTATCATTCATATCATTTATTTCTGGTGGCATAAATCCTCTGTTTCTGTTTGTTCGGGGAAAAATTCTTGTTCAATCATATCTAATTGTTCATAACTTAATTGACTTGGATCTATAATGCCAAGGTCTGCCATTGCATAAAGTATTGACGCTTCTAATCTTTTTTCGTCTAATTGATATTGTTTTTTATCAGGCAATTTCTCATTGCCGATAATTTCAAAACCTTGCTGTTTCAATGATTTATAATAAGCCGACTTACTCTCATATGTTTTACCGTCAGCGTGTGAAACAATATTTATATCATCTCGAATAACCGCAGGCATATAAATGCCCTTATCTGTTTTTTCAAAGTGGTTGACCATAGGTTGCCCTCCCGTCATCATTCAAACGTGTCATGGCACGGATATTTTCAACATCAATATCTGTCATGGCACGGATATTTTCAATATCAATACCTGTTTTTGATTTTAATTCTTGAATTTGCATATCAAAATTCATTTTCATCTTGGCAATCATGTTTTCATTTTGAAGTTCCATTTGTTTAATTTTTTCTTTAAACGCAGAATCAGCTTGTTGTTTTTGTTGTTCAGCTTGCTGTCTTTGTTGTTCAGCTTGCTGTTCAGGTGTTGGTTGGGGTTGATTTTGATTATTGCCTGCCGCCAACAAATTATCCATGGCATTGTTAATCTCTGTTTCAAGTTCTCTTGCTCCTCTAAATGACCGAATTGCAAATTTTAAAACCTGTGCCGTCAGTGGTAATAATTCTTTGGGTGCTTGCATTGCCTGTGACATCAAACTGCCAAAAACATTCACAAATTCCATACGTTCTGCTTTTTCAGCATCTTGATCAATGCGAACGGTTGAATCGGTTTCAATATCGACTTTGTAATTTAACGCATTGATATTTTTAACATTTTTAATAATCTGATTTAAAAAAACAAAATCTTTTTTTTCTTTGGCATCATTGATTTCTTTGACATTGACAAGATTATCAATCGTGTTTTGCCCCAAAACTTGCAATGCCATTTCAGTCATAATCACAATCGCATCTTTGATAAAATTTTGTACATCATCTTGCATATCAGATAATCGCAACGTGGCAAATTTTGCCTTAATGCCGTCACTGGTTGCCGTCACATTTGATTGCCCCTGTCCACGGATAATATCTGCAATTCCTGTGATTTCATAAATATCTGCTTTGATTTCTTTCATGGCTTGGGTAACAACCGTTAATTGATTCACGTAATTCGTTACATCAAACATTGCAAAAAGATTATTTAAACCGCCTTTTTCTAAAATCATTGGTAAATCTTTGATCGGAGTCATTTTGCCATTTTCAGCAGTTAATAAATTTGCTAATTCGCCGTGACTTTGGTCATAAACCCCTTTGATTTTTATTTGTTCAATCAGAATTTTTTGCCGTTGTGCCAATAATTCCAAAACTTCTGCTTGTAATTTATAAAATTCATAATCTGGTTTCGGAAATAATGAATTTTCAGGTAATGTTGCATAAAGTGGTTTCGGACACGGAAAAAATCCCGTTAAATTCACTGTATCAGAAACATTTTTTCGCATTAAAATTGCGTCACAATTTTGATCTAAAAAATAAACCATCTTTGTTTCTTTGCACCACACTTCGTAAACGCAGGCACAATTCCGTTTTTTTTCTTTATCATCTTTATCGTCATCAGTTTCATAAGGGTTATAATCTTCAGAAAATTTTAATGTTGCAATTATTTTTTTTGTTTCAATCGGATTATCAAAATGAAAAAAATTCTTTGCTTCTTGTTTTGTTAAATAAACTTTTCGCCAAACCCTGTTGACATCTGTCCATTCGCCAGCCAAAGAATGCCCAAAATCACGCACTCTTACAAAATCGCATTCAATGCCTTCAAAAAAATTATTCATATCGGCATTGGTAAAATACCGAAACCACACTGTGCCACGCCCATTCACCAACCGACCAAGTACTGCTTTTTTAATCGCATACAGCATATTTGACGTATCGGCATAATGATCCGCAACCTGTTCAGCAATTTGTGCCATTGTCCCAGAAATCACGTCAGAATGTGATAATCTCTTTGAAATATTGATTTTTGGCAATTTTGCAAACAAGGCAGGTTTCAATGTTTGAACATTCGACCAAAAAATCGCAAATTTACAATAATTATGAATTGAATTTTTGTTATTTTCCTCATTATTCCCAATCGCATATTTATCCCACATATCCGTACAGATGCTATGATATGTTTTTGCCTTTTGTTCGTAATGATTAATATCATCTTTTAACGATTTGATTAAAATCGCATCTTGACGTTTGATTTCTTTTTGCTTTTTGCTGTCAACATCATTATTTTCTGTATTGTCTGTATCGCTATATGTTTGATTTTCTGTATCAGTCATTGAATAATTTTCTCAATTTTTCTGTTTTGCTTTTCATAATAATATTTGATGCACTGTTAATATTTTTTTGTGGTGTCACATCGATAATATCCCCCTTAAAAATACGCCCTAACAAACAAAACGCATCAGAGGCATGCGAATTATGGTCATGAATTGGTTTTTCAGAAAAAATCTGATTTTTACTGGAAAACGCATATCGCCAACCCCTTAACCGCTCCACGCCCTCTACGCAATTATCCATATCAAACCACGCATTATTTAACGCCACACGCCCAGCATTGATTGAATTATTGGTTGTCGTGCTTGGCATAATTTTACCCTTTACGCCCATTTGTGCCAGTTGCTCAAACATTGACTTTCCTGCAGCCGCTTGTAATTTAAACGCCGCATCATGCGGAAAATAATGTGTTTCATATTTAAAAGAATTTTTTTTTGCTTTTGTCAAAAGCATTTTTACTAAATCTTTAGGTTCAGCAAAATTCTGTTCCCAATAATCTAAAATGCGGATTTCACCATTTAAAATCTGAAAAAACCAAACCGCCGTTGCATCAGACCAGCCCAAATCCCAAACCGTATGCACAACAGCAAGCGGTTCATGTAAAATCACGCCTTCCAGTAACCGCCCTTGACGTTCCGCCAGTTCAATTTGTTTGCCAAAAACCGCCCCTAAAACGGCAGCATTGAAATCACAAAAATATTCTTGTCGAATTAAACTATCTGCAATGCTTTCATCACCATAAAGAGCCACATAATTTTGTCTTGCTTGTTCAATTTGTTCATGGGTAAAAATTTTTGTGTCGTCATTGGTTAATTTTTGCACAAAACAATTTTTTTTATCTTTAAACGCATTAAACATGCGGTATGCGTGATTTTTGCCCCTTGGCGTTGTAATAAAATACGCATAACCATTATTCTCAAGAATCATCGGTTCCATAAACGCCCACGCCGCAGGATTCGCCAACGCCCACTCTGAAAACACTAAACCGCACGGTGCCGCCCCAACATGGGAATCGTAACTATCAGATCCCAAAATTGCCCAGTTTGAGCCATTAAAAAATTCCACGGACATATCTTTTTTATAATGCCGTGTAAAATCTTCTGGAAATGCCATTTTGACACGTTTTTGACCACTATGAGAATCCACCTGATCCCACAAAACTTTTCTTGCTTGTTCTTTTTCTGGTAACATATGCCAATATGTACCGACACGTTTTAACGCTTTTAAACAGGTTGCCCTTAATGCGAAATCATCTTTCCCTGATCGTCTGTGCCACACCAGAAAAATAAATTTAATGTCATCAAAAACAGCCGCATTAAACGCTTCTCTTTGATATTCCCTCGGTATCCAATCGCCCAAAGCTTTAATGATTTTGCTCATATAATTTTAAAACCTTTCCGAGGGCATTAAAATAAATGTTGACCCTTGATTGCTTGTTTTATCTTCAACGAAATCAGATGATTTCCATTTTTGCCGATTGCGTAAAATAAATTCTATTGCTTTGTAATTTGGCGGTAAAATCTCTTCGGTTTGTTTGGTTTCAACTGTTGGATTTCTTGTTTTGGCATCTGTATATTCTGTTTTTACTGTTGTTTTTCTAACAATGCCGCCTTTGGCAAGCAAAAACAAACTTTGAACAATATCGCAATCTGCTTTTTGCATTGAATCAAGAATTGCGTTTTTAAAACTTGGATATTTCTTTTCCCAATTTAACAATGTTTGCTTTGATATATCTAAAAAATCAGCAATCTTTTGTTTATCACCCAACAACAAACCAGCTTTATACGCAATATCATCATGGTATCGTTTGTTATATCTTACCCTGCGTCCTTGTGATTTATCCTGTGTGTCATCACTATCATTTTTTTCTGATGTAGATTTTGCCATAAAATATTTAAAAAAAATTATCTTTAAACCATCTAAAATGTTTTTTTATGCTTTAAGCAATTATTTTGCACTAATGAGCCAAAAACGCCAAAAAAACACCCATTTTTTCAGCCAAAAAATACCGTTTTTTTACTATCGAGAATATATGCTTATCGATAGTAATAATCTTTTAATATCAATCGCTTAACAAGCTTCCCATTATTCACGCATAAATATATATTTTTATACTTATTTTCATTATTTGTTTTTGCCTCTTTTTTAAGCATATTTTGAATATGGAATTTTACCAATTAAAACAATATCTTATGTCCTGTTTTAAAAATTGCATTTTTTTCAAAACCCCTCTAATAGCACCCAATAAATAAAACGCCAATTTTTAATTTTAAAAAATATATTTAAACTTTACTTATAATTTATAATTAAGCTATGAAATGCTTAAATCAAACACAAATATTGCCACAGTAAAAAGGATTTTGAATGATTTTTTTTTATTTATTTTATTGAGTGTAAAAAAAAGTGAAAAAAAACACAAAAATTTATGCCAAAACGCCGTTAATCGAATAATTCATTTTATCAATCGCACCAAAGGCAACCGATAATCTGTCTTGAAAATAATGATTATCCAGCATCGCTTGCACATTATGCACCGACCACCCAAAAATTGCTGCAATCTCTAAAACCGAACAGCCTGCTTTTGCCAAACGTGTCACCGCTGTTTTTCGCAAACCATGCGGACTGATATGTGTGATATTGAGGCGTTTTCTTAACCGCCCCCAAGCGTGGGTAAATTTATCTTCGTGCCACGGCGTATTGTCTGCTGAATTAAGCAAAAATTCAGTGGGGTTTGAATGCGTATCCAGCCACTGAATAACTGATTTTGACAGCGGAATAAGAACCTGTTTTTGTGTCTTTTTTTGTTTTATTACAAAAACATAGCGTTCGTGATGTTTTTGAATATCAGAAAATGTCAAAGCAATTAAATCACACCGCCGAAGCCCAGTTTCTAAGCTTAAAAAAATAAAATCTTGTAATGGCTTTGATGCGTGTTGCATGACAAACGCAACATCTGCTTCAGACCACACATTCATTTTTTGAGGTTTGTATTTAAGTTTCAAATTTAAAATATCTGTCATATCACGGCGTATAATGCCATTGCGATATGCCCATTTACAAAGCAATCTAAAAACATCTGAAATATGTTTTGCTTTTCTAGGCAAAGTTAAAAACAGTTCTGAAATAAATTTTTTAAATTCAAAAACCAATTCACGCTCACCCAATTTCAAAACATCACGATTACCGTACAAATCAATCACGATTTTCAAACACAAAGAATATTGTTTTTGCGTTCCCTGTGCCAATTTTAAAAATGCGTAATCAGATTTATATGTTGAAACCAAGTCTTTTATTTTCATGCCAAATCTTATTTTTAAATTGAAAAATAAGAATAACAAAACATTCTTAATAAAATCTTAAAAATTCCAATTTTACTTTAAAAATCCCCACAAAATCCCCACAAAATCCAAGGATTCCGATTCTAAAGGTCGGGGGTTCGAACCCCTCCGAGAACGCCAACTTACAGGGTTAATGCCCCATTAAGAATGGTAGCCAAAGCGTTAATACATTGCAAAAATGATTTATTGCAATATAATATTTTATTACATATTTTTATTACAAATAATAATCTTTTTTACAAAAATATTTAAAAAATACTGTTTTTTTACTTGCAAAGTTTTTTTTATATGCTAGATTTAAATCATCAAGGGGGTTGCTGGATATAAGGCAGAAATGCACGAATCAAGGCAGCTGATTTTTGTATTTTTTGATCGAGGTACAAAAAGGGGCTTAGTAAGCCCCTTTGATTTTATTTTAATTTCCTAGAAAGCAAATAATATGAAAAAATTAGTTTTAGCAATTTTTTGTCTATTTTTACAAATATCCCTTGCACAAGCAGGTAATTGTGATCACAGTTGGCAAACAGCAAGCGATGGCTCATCTTGTGGTGACAGATCAGCAGACAGCAGACCCGGCGGAAGATAATTATCTTAAAATAAAAAAAACGCCCCAGACAGCAATCCGAGGCGTTTTAACTTGTTTAGCAACAATACCAATTTACAAAAGAGTAAATGTTGTTCATTTAATTATTCAATTCAGCTTCAACTAGAAAGAAAAAATTAATGGCTTCTTATATCATCGTCTTTGCTTTTGAGCAAGGGGAAATTAAAAAACTATACCCCAATATACAAAAACAATTAACAGAAATACACACATTTGAAAAAATTGGAGGCGTTTTTACCCCAAGCGATTGTCGTTTTTTTTCTGATAATGTATGTATTTTATCAACTATTTTTACACTGCAACAAGTAAAAACGTCTTTAAATAATATTTTAAAAATAAACAATCAATCGGATAAATATTTTATTTTTAAAATGCAAGATATAAAAGATGGAATAGATGAAAATGCTATTTTTTCAAATAATGTACCAGAAAATTTTGTAAATTTTGTAAAAAAACAAAAAGGTAATGATCGTTATAATATAGCATGTAGCTGGACGGACGTAACCAGAGTAAAAAATGCAATAAAACCAACCCCTGCCAATAGTTACTGACAGGGGTTTAATCCTCTTGCAATCGTACGACTGCCGAGCATTCAGTGCAGATAATGCCCTTGGACAAAATCAGAAACGCAAATACCAATGGTATATGCAACGTATCAATGAACATCAATCATCAAAGCAACCCATAAATACCGCTACGCAATCGTTACAGGTTGCAACTGGACTATAGCATTTTCTTAAGCTAACGAAAATGGTTATTTTTTAAAATCCCCCCGCACGCCCCCCCAATCATAATGCATAAAAAAAATCTGTATGTTTAAAACATCTGTGGATAACACGCATAAAAACTTATCCACAGGCACACTGATTTTTATACAAAAAAATCATGCCACCATATCCCCATTCCACAGCCAAACAATCGTGACACATGGGTTATGGTTGTTGTTTATGAAAATCATTGTCATTCCATACAGGATTGGGCAACGCCCATATCCGTGATACGGAATCCAGCACAAAAGGGAAAATGGCATTTATGCCATTTTCACATTAAACCATAAAAAAGTAATGCGGTTTACATAACCGCATTTCCGATTCGTAAAATAAAGCGATTTTTTGCAAAAAAATCACATTTCCTTATTTTTATATTTATATAAAAGCTATCTAAAAGATATTGCTGTCCAGTACAGTGCACCTAGTCATCTTTGTTATACATCAATCGCTTAAGCCTGTATGTGTCAAAATTGCGTGTGGATAAAATCATTAAAAATCCTGTCTTTAAAAAATCTGCTTGCCAAAATGATTTTTTTTATTCTATTGTAATTTCATATTAACCGCCCAAGCGATTTTTACTAAAAATCGCTTGGGGTTTCAACACAAGGGCATCGATCAATGCACACATCATTTCATTCACCATTTATTTACCCCCCTTTTATTCACGCAAATCACGAACACACCCATATTTGTTAATCTGTTTTTTCTCAGTGGGACAGTTCTTTGACTGCATTTATGCAGCAAAAGGCGAACGCCTTAATTATGGCAAACGCCTTGCGATATATCATAAAATCGATAATTTTATTCGGGAAAACAAATTTATCATACAGGGCAAAGATGACAAAACCCAAGCAGTTATCATTCATATCAAGCCTGCAGATTTAAACATCTTGTGGTATGTGATTGTTAAAATGATGGACGAAAACGGCTATTGTTGCACCAAAAGCCAAAGCCAAATTGCCACAGCATTAAACCTGTCTGAAAAATATGTCTGTAAACGCATTGGCGAATTAACCAAAGCAGGATTTATTTATAAAACCCAACGCTACAGAGCAAAATTATCACAAAATACTTATGATGATGGTGAAACAACTGTTAAATGTGTTAAAACGCTTCGGCATAAATTGGGGTATCATTTAACCCCTAATTTAAAAGATCGTATCTTTGATGCACTGAAAAAGAAAATCAATCAGTTACAAAGCATTGATTTAAAAGACCGTGTGAAAACGATTTTGTTTACAGCAACCAGTATCATAAGATATTTTTTCAATGGTAAAAAAACCATTGAAATAAATCCAGTCCACGAGGCAAAAATGAAAGCAAAACAAAGGGAAAACGCACAAAAACAAGATTTCATTGATGATTATAAACAAAAACAATATGCCAAGACCGCTGATAAACCAGATAATGAAAAATCGATGCTTGATAAAGCATTATCCGCAGGATTGGCATTATTCCGAAAAACCAACCCCCAACCCCAAACATAAAAACACATGAAAGGATTTTTATGAATTATTTACCCTCAAGAAAACCAATGTTAGATCTACATTTTATAAACAATCAAAATATTGTAATTTTTGTTAATAAATTACCCTATAAAATTTTAAAAACCTTTTTAAACAACCTTGAAAAATTATCTCAGAGCGACAATTTAAAGCCTGTTTTTTCTCGAAGATTTTTAAGTTTTATGTATTTTAAATTACAAAATATTATTGTGGATAAGCCTAAACATATTTGTGATGATTCAGAAATATCTTATATGATTCACTGTAATTTGACCGAACATTTAAAAGATCCATTTTTCACAAACAATAATTTACCCTATTTACCAGAAATTCTTTTTCATTTGATTAAAGAAACGCTTCCATTTTCGCAAAGAAACAAAATGTTCCTGCAGATGATGACACTGATGATTTTAGTAAAAAATCATGGTGATGATGCGTCATAAACCAATTTTAACAAACAAAGGGAAAAAACAATGTCAGAAATAACAATCAAAAAGGGGGATATTTGGTTGCATTCCGATATTCCCCTCAGTGGTGAACAAACCAAGCAAACCATTGCACACGGGCAGGAAGTTTTAAAAAAACAACCCCTTGACGAAAATACATTGCTTAAGGTCATGTATTATCAAACCGATGATACCACCCCCAAAAAAAACAAAGAAATGATGGCTTTGGTAAACATAAAAAACGCTTCTGATTTTGTAAATTGCCTTATGTCTGTTTTGCATACTTTGTATGTATCCAACCCAGAATTAACACAAAATGCGACTCAATATTTTTTTACCATCGAAGTACCCAAAATTTACCCACACACCACAACAGGAGAAACCAATGACACAAAAACCCATTGACGGAAAACTTGACCTTGATGAATTTTCACAATGGTTGACGCAATATTTACTATCTGAATTAAACGATACGATTGATGATTTTGTGGCAAATGTTTCTGATGCCATTGGTGAAAAAATCACCAAAATGACACAGCAAAAAACCCCACAAAATGCCCCACAAAATACCCTTGAAATCGACGTTAAAACCGCCTGATTTTGCGTTTTTGCCTATACTTTGCCTATGTGTTGTTAATCGACGATTAACACCACATTTTTAAGCGATTTACAGGCAAAAACTTATAATAAAACGCCCAAAAAAATTAATATTATACAGAATAAAATAATAGAAATTTTATGACAACACAGGTTAAAACAAGTATTGAAAAACTGGTAAATTTATACTGTAACAGCTATGCGTATCAGCAGTTAAAAGAAACCACAAAACGAGGGTATTTTTACTATCTGAATCTGTTCTGTTTGCACTTTGGAACGTGCGATATTTCTATGCTCGAGGAACGAGAAATTTATCGAGAAATTACCGATTTAATCGAACAAGTTGCATTAGATAAAAAACCAACCGCACGCTATTTTCAAGCCGTCATAAAAGTTTTAATCAAATGGGCGTATCGCAAAGGATATACCCAAATCAATCACGCCGAATTAGTCTGTGTAAAAATAGAACGCTCACGCAAAATTGATAATGTATGGAAAAATGAACAAATTGACCAAATTATGAAAATTGCATCGCCCGCATTCAAAGATTTAATATTTTTCTTATCAGAAACAGGGCTACGGCAATCAGACGCAATTCGGTTAAAAATTTCAGAACATCTAAAACGCCGTGAAGACGGTAATTTGTTTTTTTTCATACAGCAAAAAAAAATCAAAGGACAAAGCACAACAAAAGGAATGCTAACAATCGTTTTAACCGAAAAGCTGAAAAAATGGTTTTATAACCGCAAAACCGCCGAAAATGGTTTTCTGCTTAATTCCCCCAATGGTGAACCGTGGACACCAACAAAAATAAGCCGTACATGGTCGATTGTTAAAAAACGTGCAGGATTAATCGAGAGTCCAATTACATTACACGGCTTACGCAAAAACGCAGTTTTAAACCTTATGAATGCAGGCTGTTCACACGGACAGATTGCCGCACTGATTGGCTGGAGCTTACGGTCTGTGACCGACATCTTAGATAATCACTATTACGTTGACCGAACCGATGTTGCAGTCGAAGCCGTTAAAAAATTAAACCATTATAAAAAATCAAAACAAACAGAAACAATATAAAAAAGGATTTATTTATGCTTGCATCACTTTATTTTAAAGATATAGCACGCCCTGTAATATTCGGCGGAAAATATGAAATTTATGCTTGTTTTTATGAAGATAAAAAATTGATTTCTAACAGAAGTACTATGATAAGTAGTTTTAACGTAAGAGAAAACTATAAAAACTCGCCAATAATTCTGTGTGATGCCCTTGAGGGTTTTATCCATCATAAAGTAAATGAGATTATAACATTTGGTTTCTATAAACATGAACAAAAATTATATGAAATATCAAGTATGGATATTATCAAAGAATTTATCCGAACATTAAAACAACCACAAGAAGTTAAAATCATCACATATTCAATGAATAAGGTTTTAAAAGACTACAAATATCAGCCTTCTTTAAACAACAATCCTGATTATGATATTGCCCAAACACTAGCTTATTATCATTTTAATAAAAAATCAAAACAAACGGAGTTTACAGAATGAATGAGGGAAGCGATATAAAAAAATCAATCGGTTTGTTTTTTACTTCTGATGCGATTTTATCGGTTGCATGGTTTATTGATGATATTTGTAAAATGACAGAAGAAATCAATTTTGATAATCAAAAAAACGCCAACAACACGGATTTTATGTTGTTTCTTAAACGCATCAATCCGCAGGATATGTGTTTTTATGCGATTGCACCGTGGTTGAAAAAAAAAGAAACTTTTGCACATCTTTTAAAAATACAAACCCTAAAATTACAATTAAATAATGCGTGTGTTGAAATCCCCTTAATCAAAGCCCAAAAATATTTTGAAAAAAACACGCATCATCAATCTGCTAAATTTTTTAATGCCAAAGCGATTGCTTTTTATGGCTTGCATCATAAAAATCCTGATAATATTTTTACATGACATAAAAATGAACAAAAACCCTAAAATCGACAAGAAAATTGAAACAATGATTGAAAAAATGGTTTTGGATAATAAAACCTATACTGAAATTTATAACATTTTAAATTTTTTGACACTAACACCCCATCAATTCAAAATTTTCTGTAACCGCAGTATCCTTATTCGCAATGCTCAAAAAAAACGACAGCATGATAAAAAAGCAAAAATACAAAACATGATTGAACACAATATGCACATATCTGATATACAAAAAATGTCCCAAACGTCATTGGGTAACATTTACAGAATTGCCAACAATAATAATTTATGCCTGCCAACAAAAAAAACTATCAAAACCAATATGCTTATGGACACACCCCCCGATACCATAACCGCTAACAATACCCCACCAGTATATTCGCAAAATTACGCACCAGAATTTACCATTTTTTATTTAGACAAAGACAACAAACCCCAAATACCGCACCCAAAACAATGCAATTTTATTATGTCCAGCACTGATAAAATAGATTATTATTGCCATAATCACGCAGTGGAAATTTTAACAAAAAAAAATTATTGTATGGAATGTTATTTCAAAGCCCACACTGTACCAAACAGGCAAAAAGATTTTATTATAAAACATTACACCCCACACAAAAAAGGCGGACACAATGACGCATGATTTAAAACCAGAACCACAGCACCAACAAACCCTCGAGAGTATCAAACAAGATATGCAAAATTATATTGCCTTTAAAAAACAACAAGCAAACATTATAAAACAGCAACAATTTTTAAATTCACTGCCTTATAAGGATAATTAAACGATGAAAAAATATCTCAAAGATAAACGCAAAACCAAAAAATATTATTACTGGAACCGTGATTATCGTTTTGCCAAAAATGGTCAATGGAATTCACGTTATCTCTCAAAAAGTCATTACATTTTTGCAGTGTCAAAATATATAAGAACAATACAAATACAAGTTTTACCGCCAGATCCAATAATTGATTTATTTTATAATATTTTAAAAAATTTAAAACTAGACAAATTAACTTATAAAAATCCTAGTGATTTTCCTGCCGTTAAAAAAAAATTAAAAATACCAATTAATAATTTTGCTGTTTTAAGGAATAGTATAATTATAGATAAATTTGTTGAAACTGAAAATGTTTTTAAGAAAATAAAAAACTATAACCATGTTATACCTATATTATACGCATTTGAACAAATAAAACAAAGTCACTCAACAAAAACTAATCAACTGGTAGAATGTTTTGAACATATATTGAGAAAAATATATGATGAATTGACTTATAATAATAATAGCACTGATTTTTATATTAAATTTGATATTGATAAAAAAGAACACAATTCACACTATGTAATAACAGGGACACTTATTTATTATAATAAAGAGGATTGAGAAATAACCAAAAATGTTTAAATTTATTAAAAACAGAATAAAAGAAGTGTACGAGTGCAGAATGCGTGGACATAATTACATTATAATAGGGCAAAAAACATATTCAAATATGTTTGGACTTTTTAAAGTTAAAGTTAATGTTTTAGTGTGCCTTGATTGTGGGATAAGTAAGGAGGATAGTATATGATTGAACATTATAAAAAGCCTGCTTTTTTTAAAATAATATCATCAAGTTTGCTTTCAACAATATCATCATATACACCATAAAATTCAAGTTCTTGTTTTGTGGCAATAATGCGTTCTTTGGCAAATATTTTTAGTAAATCC
This sequence comes from Pterothamnion heteromorphum, assembly GCA_032358295.1. Taxonomy (NCBI): domain Eukaryota; phylum Rhodophyta; class Florideophyceae; order Ceramiales; family Ceramiaceae; genus Pterothamnion; species Pterothamnion heteromorphum. Next base: position 11,505 of record JAULBV010035559.1, on the reverse strand, counting down.
GCTATGCGTTCTTTTTCGGATTGGGATAAATCTTTGCCTGATATTTGCCTTTGGGTGACATCTTCGGCTGTAACCGTCAAAAGTTGTTCAGATTTTTGTAATTTATCCATTAATGTTTGAACGGCATCAAAATCTTGTATTTTCATAAATTGCTACAATCAATTTTATTATATAATCATTTTAAACCCAATAACCGCACACAGCAATAATAAACTATATGCGGTTATCAAAATTAAAACTTCAGATAAAATCATTATCCAAAGTTCCCCTAAAAGTTTCCCTATAAAGGTCTGATTTATTGCCTTCAGCAGGATATTTATAAAATTCACCGCCACATAACAAAAATAATATGCCCATAAAACAAAGTTTAAAATCATAAAAAACAGATTTTAACCATTCATAAAATGCTTCAATCAAATTATGGCATAATAAAACGCAAAATAAGCCAACAGTGATAAAAAACGCAATCACGCTGACACAAAAAACCACAGGATAATAGGCTATTTTCTTTAAAGGCTTCATTTATATTACCAATCATTCCGTTTTGATAAGTTTTTTTCTTTTTCTAATTTATCTACGATTAACTGAGCATAGCCTACTATATCGACCCAATGGTCAATAAAATCAGCATTACCACAAACAATGCGTGCGATTTTAACACATATCATATCAATAGCTTCTTGTTGCGGTTTTGACAAAACGCCACCACGAACGGCACTTTTTAAGTCTTGCGAAACGCAAGCAACTTTAGAATAATCGCCATGCGTTTTTTCACGGACTTCTAGGAGTTCTTGGGTCATGCTTGCGAAGTTCCCTCAACGCCTCGTTTAATGCGATTTTCTTTCCGAATATCACACCATTCTTTGGCTTTGACTAAATGATTGATTGCCTCGGCTGTCTCTTCGCAGGGAAAACTATTTTGAAATGATTGTAAAATGTCTTTGATAATAACAATCACATCATCAATTTGCAATCCGTTTATGCCTACTTCTGATACTGGAGCAGATTGTAATATAATTTCAATATGATTTAAATTTACTTTATCAACAAATTCAGTGACCTCTTCTAATTTTAAAGGCTCGCCGTTTAAATGTAAAAAATGTTCTTCCATTTGGAAATTCTTTCTGTTTGATTAAAAAATGTTATCGTTAATTATTAAGCGAAAACCCAATCATCAGCTAAAACATCTGTTTGTGATGCAAGCCAAGGAACAACAGTATCTTGTACAGTTTTCATAGCGATATATGCTTGATACGGCACTAAATCATTGGGGAATATTCCTGCGATTGTATTTAAAGTATTTCTTGATGCAGGATATTTATTTTCAGGAACATAATATAAAAACATTCCTTTACCATTCCACCCAGTGCGACAAACTTTTAAACCTTTTTTCAAAGCCTCAATAGCCAATCCAAAACTCATTCCAGAAGTGGGTTTATATGCGTCTTCAAACTGTTTTTTAGGAGACCAAGAGATATAACCTTGGTATTGTTCAGTATTTTTACCGCCGTCAAGATATTCTACGAGGTATCCTTCGTCATCGCCATTTTCATCAGCGGGCAATGTCCAGCCTCTAAAATCATTATATTCTTGTCGGTTCATGGGTTTAGCATTAATAATTTTAGTGCCAATATATCTAATCAAATCTGTCATCATGTTTCCTTTTATTTAATAATTAAAAAATCATAAAAATCTTATTTTTCGATTTTTGCAACACGTTCTTCTAATTTTCGTAATCGTTCAAAAATTTCTTTTTCGTTGCTTGATATATATTCCAGTTTTTCAATGACAAAATCAATTTTCGTGGCAAAAACAATAAACTGATTATATGTTTGCCATGCAACGCCCAAAACGCCAAATAAAATAAAAGTTATTAACGACATTAAAATTTGACTGAAATTAACATTCATTGTTATGCACTCAAAAAGATATTTTTTTCATGTTGTCTGCGGTTGATTAATCCTTGGCTTTTTTTACCATCAACAAAAATCCATCTGTCAAATTCCAGTCCAGCACGATCAATATAAGATTTTTTCAATAATCTGTACATCGTGGAATCCATAAATGCCCCAACCCCAACATTATAAACAAATGATAAAATCGCAATTTTTTGATTATGTGTTAAATTCGGTGGCAAATGATTTTTAATTTTTATCCAATCATTTTTTAAATGATTTTTTATAAATTCAACTGCTTGGGTTTTGGTAATCAAATCACCCCATTGATTTTTTAATTCTGCATTGCGTTTTTTTATTTGGTGTATTTCTGGCACAGGTTTGGATAATTTTATAACCTCTGATCCATGCGTTTGATTATATAATTTATTGGGTTTTATCACTTCGCCATATCCGATTGTCAGTTCCAACGCAGGGCAATAATAAGGCGATGCCACAAACCCCTCAAATTTTTGAATATGGGGAATACACAAATCAAACACATCATCATCTGTCATCATTTAATCCTTTATCCTGTGCAAAATATCCTGTGCAAAGCGTACCAATCGGCAATAAAAACTGTCCGATTAATTCGAGGCGTGCATCGCCTGATTGCACAAAATACGCCCCCAAAGCCGATATAATGCCACAAATCGTGGTTTTCCATGACATTTTTTTGTTTGTATTATATGGCATAATTAAACCAACAATAAAGATTTTGTTAATATTTCATACATTAAATATGCAATTAATGCACCGCCCGTATTCGATGCAGGGTGGATTCCGTCACTTTCATATAGTGGGTTTATTGTTGACGTAAAAGAATAATCAGTAAATTGTTCACCAAAGAAAGGCTGTAAATTTACAAAAGCACATTTTTTATTTTTACACGCCGCCAAAGCAGAATTTGCATATTCTGATAAATTCGCAATATTATAATCACTTGTCACAGGGTCGCCTGTTTGCCAAACAGTTCTGTAATTTTGTGCAGGAGCAACAAACATAATGTCAATTTTCTTGGCGGTTTCAGCACCTTGAATTGTATCAATAAATGTTTCTATATTTGTTTGAAATTCTGATGGCAACACACCTGAATCTTTAACGGCATCATTACCACCAAACATACAAACAGCTAAATCAATATTTAACTCTGTTAAACCTGCCCTATATTCTGTGGCAGATATTGTCGAAAAATTATCAACCCTTGCCCCACTACAGCCCAATTTATTAACAATTAAACCATAATTCCCTGCAACAGCGGACGGGCTTAAATAAACACCGATTAAATTACACGTTCCAGAAACAACTTCAATTTCAATCTGAACAGCCCCTGAAAATGTTGTTGCAGGGGTCAAAGAAGCTGATACGCCACGTTCTGATTTTTTAAAAGTATTACTTCCTGATGAAAATGTTGAACTTGAACTCCACGCTCCGATTGTTGAAAAACCAGCACCTCTATTAATTCTAAACCGAATAGATGACGATGCAGTATGCCCAACAGCCATAAAATTCAGTGTCGATATAATCGGCGTATCAGCAGGCGTGACAATCGTTATTTTATCACCTACAGTCGATGATGTGCAATGTGATGCACTCATAGAAATAGATCCACCCGTTCGATATGAATCTGTCCAAGTTCCTGTGCGTGTCACCGTATATCCAGTTAAAACACAACCATCAATACCGCTATCAATACCATTGCGAGACGCAAAGCCAATAAAACCACCGCCCGAATTGCCAAATTCCGCTTGCATTAATTTTGTAAACGGCTCAATCCATCTGTCTGATGTTTGAACAAAAGACTGTCCAATGATTGCCATGCGTGAAAAAAAATCACGCCCTGCTTTACGCTGTCCAAGTGTTTTATTAAAACCTCTCAGATTTTCAATGCCGTAAATATATGAATTATTTAACTGTTTTGAATTTAACATTGGATAAAGCATTTTTAAATCCTATAATTCATATTGGCATAATATGGTAATATCGGTTGTGCCAGACGCATTTTGTATCACGGCACGAATTTGTGTATTTTTAAGCAAATGAAATTCGCATACCTGCGGTATTGTTATGGCATCACCACCCACAACCGTCACAAAATCAATTTGTGGTGTTTGACCATTAAAATCATTCGGTTTTGCTTGTATTAAAACAGTTGCCCCACCAAAAACCCCAGAAAAATACAGTGTTGCTTTGCCTGTTTCACCATTATACAAAACGGCGGTTTTGTTGCCGTCTGTGGTTTCATTTTCTGCTAAATATAATATGGGTTGTGACATCATCAATTCCTAAATATAAAATTCTATTTCGCCGTATATTTCACCGCTACTAGATATATTCCCTGACATATCCAATAAATTATCTTTTGTTATGTTGTCTGCTTCTAATAACCGAATATAATTTTGACCTTCTTGAATAAATCCGCCAAATATTTTTCCGGGGGATAATGATAAACTGTTATAATATGATGATGAAAAATTCGCTCTTGCCACTGGAAAAACCGCAGCAGGGGTAAACGCAAAACCGCCAATGCGTGCTTCGCCTGTGCCAGTAATATTTGACCACCCCAACCGAAAAATTGCTTTAAATAAATTATGCGTCACGGTATAATAGCCACTTTGAACCGTATAAGTCGTAACCCCTGCTTCGGTTGCCCCATATAAGGTTGGGGTAAAATTACCAGAAAAATAAACCGTTGGGTTTAAAACCCTAAAATCTGTACCATCATAAAAAATATGATAAATTGTATTATTTTGTAACTGCCCAGCAATCAGATTATTCCCTTGTGGGTTTTTCAGATTTTTCACGCCCAAGCCATTAATATTAATCGTTGGCGTTGCGTTTGTTGTTGTAAAATTGGTTTTAATAATAAATTCTTGCCCTGCCGCATACGCAGAAATAGCGGGTGTTAATGCTAAAATATACGCATTGCTTGAACCAGTGGTTGTGGCATAAATCGTACCATTATTCCGAAATTGTTTTAATGACAAATAATTTGTATCAACAATCGCATCAGCCACATTTGTATGCCGAAACCCCCCCATTGGCAAATGGGTACTGGGTGCATTTTGTCCATCACGGGTTAAAACATTTTGAAAACCTGTTTTAAAAGCATTCATCTGAATTTGTGCATCAGCACTTGATATCACGTCCCCTGCCTTGCCCGGCCAGTTCTCGTATAAATCAAAATTGCCATTGCCGTCATAACCTGCCATAAAAACCCTTTGAGTATCTGTCTTTCTTAACAGAAATATTTTTTTTCAAATTTTGCAAATATTTTTATTGTTTTTGTTTTTTTTCAGTGCTTGTATTTGTATTGGACATTCGGTTTAATATCACAGTGCCTTTATGAATATTGGGAATGTGTTTATAAAAAACTTTCTTTGCCCCTGTGGCATTTTTTGTTTCTTGCAGGGCTTTTAATACTTTTAAACTCTCGTCAAGATTTTGTGGATTAACAAAAAAATCATATAAATCAACGGCGTTATCTCGTGCCATTTTTTGCAATTTAATATCATTTTTCCATATTCTCGAAGTCTTTTCCAAAATACCCATAACCGCCCCAATTTTGTCACCATTTTTTGCAGAATTTAAAATATTCTTTATTGATGACACATCATCAAATGTCGATGATGCCTTTATTTTATTAAATGTATTCGACCCCTTGGATAAATTCTTTGTGGATTTTAAATTGCTTAATGCCTCCATGACAATATTCAAATTATTAAAATCATCTGTCGGTAACAAAGTTTTTATTTTATCTTTTACCCCTGTTTTGGCAAAACTATGATTATATAACGCATCAAAGTTATTTTCTAAATTTAAATTATCTTTGATTTTACCTAAATACGACACCACAATGTCTTTTTTAGTTTTATTGGGTAATATTTTACCTAAACGACTGATTTGCTGTTTTGATATATCAGAACTCATTAAATTGGGAACAATGCGATTTAATGTATCATCATTGATTTTTGCAATTTTATTCAGTTGCTTTTTATCAGGACGATAATTATTAATTGATGTCATTAAACTTTCTAAATTCTTAAAATTATCATTTGGTAATAAGGTTTTAAATTTATCCCGCATAGCATTTGTGGCAAATGATTTTTTATAAATCATATCAAACCCATCATCAATATTCACATCATTCATAATTTTACGCAAATATGATGATGCAATCTGATTTTTTGTTTGGGGGCTTACAATATTTGTTAAATTATAAAATTGTTGTGGCGTTGTACCATTGCCAATTAAATTAGGAATAATCGATCCTAAATTACCGTCACGACTGTTAATCACATAACCATATTTGTCTTGATTTCTTAATTTTTGAATATAATATTTAATTTTATAATAATCATCAGCTTGTTTCGTCAATGGGTCATTGCCAAGCACATAATTGATTTTATTGCGTGTATTGATATATTGTTTTGTGTTGCCGTCATTCGATAATCTGATTTTATCATCAAGCCGATTGCGAACCTCCAGTAACATTTCAATGCTGTCGTCTGGGGCATTTTTTGCCACAAAATCCTGTGCATTTTTACGCACATCATAAATCAAATCTTGCACCACCTTATCATCTTTTAATGATACCGATTCAGGTTTGATATAATTCTTAAAATTCTTGTTAAAATCATCAATCGGCAATTCGTCAAATGGTTTTTCATAATCATCACTTGAAATACGTCTAAATTTTACGCTGTCATCAAATACATTTTCATATCTGTTTGTATCAGGCTGTGCTTGGTCAAGTTGTTTTGGTAAATTATGTTTTTTATATAAATTATATTTATCAAAAGTTTTTTTTGCCAAATCAGCAGGATTTTTCGCAGTTTCTACTTGTTCTAAAAAGGCTAATCTTTCGGTTTCTCGAGGATCAAAATTTTGTTTCTTTTTTTCAACTAATGCTTTGACTAAATCATCTTTGGTAATATCGTCTGGATTTAACCCCATAAATTGCATTTTCAGCAATAAATCACGGCGTTTAGGCGTGTCCTTTATCATTTTTTGCCCCAAACCATTCGCCTCATCAGCCATGCGATCCAAGATTTCATAATAATCAATTCGCCCCATTGCATCAGTATTTTTTAAATTATACTGACTGGAAAATCCTTTGCCCACATCAGGAAACGAATCTAATCGACTGATACCATTATTATTAAATAACCCCACAGGGGCATTCTCTCCGGGTTTTATACCTATGTTATATAATTTTTCTGCTGCATCGCTACCAGGTTTAATGCCACCCATGCCAATAATAAAATCTGTTATCGGACGTTTTGCTTTAATGTCAATATTATTGCCTTGAATAATATCCATTGCATCATCGACATTATAATTATCAATGCTTAAATCTTTAACATCAGGTACATCATTCACATCAACAGATTTATCGACAACATAAAACGGATCTGTTCTTTTGGCTTTATCATAAAGCGGTTTTGCAGTTTTTATAATCTGATTATTTGTATTGGTAACAAAATCATCAATTTCAGTTTTTAACTGATTGCCAACAACCGCAATATCGGCATTTTCTGGCACAATCTCGTTCAGTTTATTTTGAATTGCCTCATAATTTTTCTGATTTTTTTTATCCACAATATTTTTGGCAATATTGCGAATATTCCCCCCCACTGTTTCCGTGGATACCTCTTCGGGAATGATTTTTTTAAACACATCATCAATATTTTTATCACGCAATTCATCATACGGATTAATAATATCGTTAATTTCTTCTTGGCTTCGCACCCCCACGGCTTCGTTCACAAATAAATTATCTGAAATATCATTCAGTTCAGGATTTAAACCAATATTGCGTGCTTTGTCTAAATTGCCCTGCATTTTATTGACATCATAATTTTTATGATAAATTTCAGCCAGTTTATTCGATAAAACACTGTTTTTTGCAATACGGCGTTTCATTTCTGGACTAATCGATTGTGCTTTTTTAACAACCGATTTTACAGTGGGACTAATGATTGATTTATACCCTGCTTGTACCCCTTTGCCAACTAAACCCAAACCTGCCCCAACCGCACCGCCCTCAAGGGCATAATTCTCTAAATCTTCTTGGCTATTGATTTTATCATTCACAACACCGCTTAAACTGTTACCAACCGCCCCATCAAGTGCCATACGCCCCATATATTGCACAGTTCGGTTTTTGGCAGGTGCTGTCACAAACTGTGCAACACGCCCTGCAAGCGGTACAGATTTAACCGCATTCAACCCCTTTGATATATAGGGCAGGGCTTTTAAAGCAACATTACTGCCTGCATTTGTTGGTACTTCTAAAACACCTGCTTCACCGACCATTTCCCCCACATAAGCAGCAGTGGAATCGCCATAGTTTTTTTGATAATCCTGTTCACGTTTTTTATCAAACGCTTGTCCACGTTTAACAAAATCGCCACCTGTGACAGCGTCAAGACCATATTGAATGCCCCTGTTTAATTTACCTGCAACATAATCAAAGGGTTTTTTAGCACCTTTATTGACACCAACCGCAAAATTACCTGCCCCTTTTAACGCAGACATCACATAACCGTCATCATCATCATTTGTGGTTTCAGGAACAGGATTATCAGAATTTTCATTGTTATTATCTGGTACTAATCCACGGCTGCGTGCTTCGTTTAACAAAACCTTTTTATCATCAGATAAAATTCCTCTTGATTCTGCCTCAAGCATCAATTCAATTTTAGACGGCATTTTTACCTCTTATTTATAAAGTTCTCTAAGTAAATCATCATTTGATAATGATTTTAAATTGTTATCGCTATTGGGAATTGATTTAAAATTTTTTCTTGGGGAAACAGGGGCAATTTCAGGTTCAATTTCACCATATACAGCTAAATCATCAATTTGTTTAAAGTTTTTTCTTGGTGTATAAATACCTTGTTCATAATTTGATTGATCTGTTTCATAATTTTTTCTTGTGGTTTCATATTCTCTTTTGGTGTCATTAATAATATTTTGTAAAGTTTCAGGTTGCATATCCAAAACAGAACCCGATATACGCTTGGCAAAATCCAATTCTTTTTCAGAATCATTCCCACCAAACATTTTAAGTTTTTGCCCAGCAATTTTATTCATTAATGTTTCATAAGTTTCGGTATTTTCTGCTTCTTCTTTATTACCCCATATTGGTGAGGCTCTATCCCACCATTGTTTAACGCCTGCCCCAAAACCTGTATTTAATTGTCCTTCTTTTAAAATTTTTTCTGCTTCGATAAGGCTTTGAATTGAGTTCTCAAATTCCTCTAAATTTTTTGCTTTTTCATTGAGGCGTTTTTGTGCAAATTTTCTTTCTTCAGTTGTTTTTGGACTTATAACCCTTTTGCCATATTGCAAACCATTGTTTGGCTTAACGGGTGTATTACCATATATATCACCCATTAAACCACCGCCATTTTTTATAATATCTTGATTATTTTGAGCAACATCATCTGAAACATTTTGTTGCACACTGTTATTTAATATTGTTTTAATTGGTACTTTTTTAATAACATGATCGCCTGTTACAGGGTCATAATAATCTGCATCAATAACCGTTGTATCTATACGGTTTTGTCTATTTTTATTATTTTCCTGTGCATTAAAATTTTGTGTATCTTCTCGATTAGCATCTTTAAAATTAAAATCTCTATTTTGTCTGTCAAAACCGTATGCTTGCGTATCTTCTCGATTAGCATCTTTAAAATTAAAATCTCTATTTTGTCTGTCAAAGCCGTATTGATGTCTGTCATTTTGTAAAATACGGTCATAGGCAAATTTATTATTTTGCATATAACGCTGATTCCCCAAACCTCTATCCTGTTTTTCAAGACCATATTCTTGTGCATCATCTTGTAAAACACGATTGTTGTTAAATTTATAATTTTCAAAAGATTTATTATATTCCAAAGGGCTTAAACCACCGCTTGAATATGCGTCTTTTTGTGTTGCTGTGAATTTTTTATTGTTGCTATCAATATTAAACGTCAATGGATTATATGGGTTTCCTTGATTATCATAACCACTTGCCAAAGCATTTTTTTGTGATTTTGTCAGCTCTTTGTTTTTAAGATAATTTTTAAACAAATTGTTGGTTATTTTGGGATCTGCTCCGTCCAGTGCCAATATATCCTGTGTTGGCAAATTCATCATTTTACCAAAAATTTGTGCTTTTTGTATGGCTTTTTGAGTTTTTATGTCCTGTAATTTTTTTTCTGTATCGTTTGATAACCAACTACCGATACCCACCTTTAAAATATCAGAAAAACCCTGTGTTTTTGAATTGGGTACAGCAATTCCAGAAATCATTTCTGTAGAACGTGGTTGCATGCCACTTTCCAAGATTTTTGCATAAATCTTGCGTTTTTGTGTCAGATTATCTTCTAAAGGCTGATAATTTAAAGTGCTATACATTTTTTATTTTATCCTTAAAAATATTTTGCTAATCCTGCACCTGCACCACTAAATGCCCCATTTTTCATCAGGCTTTGAAAATCTTGGTTCTGTTGTTTTTCATTCATACCCATTGCCAAACCACCAATAATGCCAGACAAACCACCCATCGCATTGGGGGCTTGTTGATTGCCCAACATACCCCCCAACATATCCGCCATTTTTTGCCGTTTTTTCATTTTCATGACTGTATCCATATTGGCATCATTGGCATCATTTTGATTTTCAAAATCCATTCTGTAATTTGAATTATTGGGTTGCATCGGTTGCATCGTTTGCATGGGTTGTTTTGCGTACATTTTGTATCCTTTATAAAAACATTGATATAAATTAATTAATTGATTAATTGTTTTTCAGCATCATAATGCTGCGGAAATAATTTTTGATAATCCACCATCAAAAATCCCTCATCATCACACGCCACGCAATCAGGGCGTAACATTGCTATCTCGTCAGCCATAACCCCAATTTCTGTTTTACCTGTTTTTTTCATTTTATATTTATAAATATTATGTCCTCTAATATTGGCAACTTTTTCAATATCAGTTTTCAGTAATGGGTCACTTGAAGCAAATGCCATAGCACCTGTTTTCATTAAATCATTTGTGCCTGCTTTTTGGTTGTTTTTTTGTGCAACGCCTGCATTATATTTTGACATTTGTTGGTCAAACTGATTTTGTAAACCGCCTTGAATATCACCACCTTGTAAACCAATTTGATAAAATGGATTAAAACTGGGTTGTTGTATTTGTTGCCCCGACCGTAACGACGCATATTCATTAATTGGCATTTGACGGCGTTGCATGGATTCTTGAAATTGTTGATTGCGTAATTGATTATCAAAACTTGCCATTTCTTGTTGTTGTGAAAATTTTTGTCTTTCATTCTCATTATTCACATTTACGCTTTGTAATACTTCATTATTGGCTTGTTGACGTGCGTTGTTTCTAAAATTGGCACTGTTCAAATTGGCATCATTGCTAAAGCGTGCCATATCAAAATCTTCTTGGTTGGCTTGTTGGCGTGCATTATTTCTGAAATTGGCACTGTTCAAATTGGCATCATTGCTAAAGCGTACCAAGTCAAAATCTTCTTGGTTCGCTTGTTGACGTGCATTATT